>JZKD02S1597069.1:124261-140062 GCA_000966675.3 Picea glauca
TGACAATTTCTCTGGTGGACGTAGCCCACACTGGGTGAACCACGTAAATCTGTGTCTCTCTTGTATTGTGTGTCTTCTGTGTTTTGTTTCTGCATTTGTTTTATTTTTATTGCTCTATGGTCCTATTTTTCTAACACAATTACGTCGCCTGATTGTGATTTATGCCCCTAAACCAAATTGTCATTGTGTCCCTGAATGGATTTAGGAGGCGAGTTGAAACTCGCCATAGCACAAAAACTGTAACTCGGATCGACGAAACACTAGTTTTGTTGGACTCTTGGCACCAGATTCCAGCTAAGGGGACCCCTCTCCTGTGATTTTGTCGCATAAATAAGTTCTTGTTAGAGAATCTACGAAGCTAGGGCTTAGCTCAGTGAGACACAATACAAATACAACACATGGGGTCAACATTCAAAGTCCCTATGTCGAGAAATTGTGGGCACCGCGGTCATGTGGAGTTGGTCATACACACCTTCAAGAGCTTATAGAACTCAATTGTGTTACTCGGTTGTAATTTTGTGCCCATGAAAAAAAATGATCATTGTGTCCATGAATGGATTCAGGTGACGAGTTGCAACTAGCCGTAGCACCCAAACCATGCCTCAGATTGACTAAACTACAGTTTTGTTGGAATCCTAGCACCGGATTCCATCTAGGGGGACCCCTCTCTCATGATTCTATCGCATAAAAAAGTGTTTTTTGGAGGATCTTCGAAATTAGGGTTTAGCTCAGTGAGGAACAATGCAAATCCGACATAGCGGGCCTACTTTCAAAGACCCTATGTCGGGTGATTATGGGCATTGTGGTCATGTGGGCATTGGTCATACACACTTTTTGGAGCTTACGAAACTCAATTGCATCGCCCGATTGTGATTTTGTGCCCCTAGAACAAATTGTCATTGTGTCCCTCAATGGCTTCCGGAAGTGAGTTTCAACTCACCATACCACCCAAACTATACCTCAGATCGATGAAAAACTAGTTTTGTTGGACTTCAGGCACTAGATTCCAACATGGGGGACCCTTCTCCTTTGATTTCATTCCCCATAAAAGTGTTTGTTGGAGGATCTCCGGAACTAGGGTTTAGATCAGTGAGACACAATGAAAATCCAACATAGGGGGGTCAACTTTCAAAGCCCCTATGTTGGGCGATTGTTGGCACCATGATCATGTGGGAATTGGTCAAACACACCTTCTAGATCTTAAAAAACTCATTTATGTCACCTGATTGTGATTTTGTGCCCCCAAACCAAATTTTCATTGTGTCGTTGAATGGATTAACGAGGTGAGTTGCAACTCACCATAGCACCCAAATCGTTACTCAAATCGATGAAACTATAGTTATGTTTTACTTCTTGCACTAGATTCCATCTAGGGGGACCCCTCTCTTATAATTCCCTCACCCAAAAAAGTGTTTGTTAGAGGATCTCTGGAACTAGGGTTTAGCTCAGTGAGGCAAAATGAAAATTTGACATAGGGGGTCAACTTTCAAAGCCCTTGTGTTGAGAGATTGTGGGCACCGTGGTTATGTGGGTGTTGGTCATACAGACCTTTTAGAGCTTACAAAACTCAATTATGTCACCCGGTTGTGATTTTGTGCCCCAGGACAAAATTTTCATTTTGTCCCTTAATGGCTTCAGGAGGCAAGTTGCAACTCTCCATAGCACCCAAATCATGCCTCGGATCGACAAAAACCTAGTTTTGTTGGACTCCTAGCACTAGATTCCAGCTAGGGGGACCCCTCTCCTGTGATTTTGTTGCCAATAAAAGTGTTTGTTAGAGGATCTATGGAACTAGGGTTTATCTCAATGAGGCATAATGCAAATACGATATAGGGGGTAAAGTTTCAAAGCCCCTATATCGGGTGATTCTGGGCATCGTGGTCAAGTGGAAATTGGCCATACACACCTTTTGGAGCTTACAGAACTCAGTTACGTCGCACTGTTGTGATCTTCCCCCCAGACCGTATTGTCATTGTGTCCCTGAATGGCCTGAGGAGGTGAGTTGCAAATCTCCATAGCACCCAAACCATGCCTTGGATCAATGAAATGCTAGTCTTGTTGGATGCATGGCACCAAATTCTAACTAGAGGGACCCCTCTCTTGTGATTTCGTCGCTTAGAAAAGTGTTTGTTAGAGGATATTTGGAGCTAGGGTTTAGCTCAGTGAGGCACAATTAAAATTTGACACATGAAGTCAAATTTCAAAGCCCCTCTGTTCGATGATTATGGGTACTGTGGTCTTATGGGATTTGGTCATACACGCCTTTTGGAGCTTACAAAACTCAGTTACGTCACCGGGTTGTGATTTTTTTCTCTTGGACCAAATTATCATTGTGTCCCTGAATGGATTTAGGAGGTGAGTTGCAACTCGCCATAACACCCAAACCATGCCTCGGATCGACGAAACACCAATTTTGTTGGACACCTGACACTAGATTCCAGCTAGGGTGACCCCTCTCCTGTGATTCTGTCTCCTAGAAAAGTTCTTGTTAGTGGATCTCCAAAACTAGGTTTTATCTTAGTGAATGCAAATCCGTCATAGGGGGTCAAATTTCAAAGCCCATGAGTTGGGCAATTGTGGGCACCATGTTTATGTGGGCGTTTTTCATAGAGACCTTCTGAAGCTTATGAAACTCAGTTAGGTCACTCAGTTTTGATTCTGTGAGCCCAGACCAAATTTGGATTGCATCCTTGAATGGCTTTAGGAGGCAAGTTGCAACTCGTCATAACACCCAAATCGTGCCTAGGATCGACAAAACTTTAGTTTTGTTGGACTCCTAGAATTGGATTCGAGCTAGGGGGACCCCTCTCCTATGATTTCGTCGCCTGAAAATGTGTTTGTTAGAGGATCTCTAGAACTAGGGTTTATCTCAGTGAGGCACAATGCAAATCCGACACAGGGGGTTAAATTTCATGAACCCTGTGTCAGGCGATTGTGGGAACCGTGGTCACATGGGCATTTCCCATATGGACCTTCCAGAAGTTACAAAAATCTATTATGTCACTCGGTTGTGATTTTGTGCCCCCTGACCAAATTGTCATCGTGTTCCTCAATGGCTTCAAGAGGTGAGTTGAAAATCACCATAGCACACAAACCATACCTCATATCGATGAAATTCTATTTATGTTGGACTCCTTGCACCGGATTCCAGCTAGGGCGACCCCTCTCCTGTGATTTCATCACCCAAGAAAGTGTTTGTTAGAGGATATTTGAAACTAGGGTTTAGCTCAGTGAGGCACAATGAAAATTTGACACAAGGGGTCAACTTTCAAAGCCCCTATGTCAAGATATTGTGGGCACCATGGTCATGTGGGAGTTGGTCATACAGACCTTCCAGAAATTACAAAACTCAGTTACGTCGCTCAATTGTGATTTTGTGCCCCCGAACCAAATTGTCATTCTGTCACTGAATGGATTTAGGAAATGAGTTGCAACTCGCCATAGCATGCAAAGAATGCATCAAATCGATGAAATGCCAATTTTTTTGAACTCCTGGAAATGAATTCTAGATAGGGGGCACTTCTCCTATGATTCCATTGCCCAAAAAAGTATTTTTTAGAGGATCTTTAGAACTAGGGTTTAGCTCAGTGAGGCACAATGCAAATTTGGCATAGGGAGTCAAATTTCAAAGCCCCTGTGTTGGGTGATTGTGGGCACCATGGTCGTGATGGATTTGGTCATACAGACCTTCTTAAGCTTACATAACTCATTTACAACGCCCGATTGTGATTTTGTGCCCCCATACCAAATTGTCATTGTGTCCCTGAATGGCTTCAGGAGGTGAGTTGCAACTCACCATAGCACCCAAACTATGCCTCGAATATATAAAATGCTATTTCTGTTGGAATCCTGGCAACAAATTCCAACTAGGGGGACCCCTCTCCTATGATTTCTTCACCCAATAAAGTGTTTTTTAGAGGATCTCCTAAACTGGGGTGTAGCTCAATAAGCACAATGCAAATCAAGCACATGGGGTAAACTTTCAAAATCCCTGTTTCGGGCGATTGTGAGAACTGTGGTCACATGGGTGTTGTCCATACACACCTTCTGGAGATTAGAAAACTAATTTATGTCATGTGGTTGTGATTCCCCCCCCCATACCAAATTGTCATTGTGTCCCTGAATGGATTCAAGAGGCGAGTTGCAACTCTCCATAGCACCCAAACCATGTCTCGGTTCGACGAAACGCTAGTTCTGTTGGGCTCGTGACACCAAATTCCAACTAGGGGAACCCCTCTCCTGTGATTTTGTCTCCCATTTTTTTTTTTTTTAGAGTATCTCTTATTATTTTTTATAAGGGAAAAGATCTTGATAATCCATATTTTTGGTTAATGGTAATGGTTGTTGTCTTCGCCTCTTTCTTGTTTCTCACACTTTTATGAAGTAACCAACATCAAGTACATTGTCCATAGAATTGGAAACATACAAAGTATCAATCACATTGGTCCATTGTACTGTGTTGGGGTTCCATATCCTAAGAAGATGTCATGCAACCATTCTGGAACAATACAAACATTGTTCATCAAAATCTAGTTCTTCATAAATGTTTGTGTATGTGATTACAACGTCAATGCTTCCATTTTGAAGAATAATTCTTTTTGTATTGCAAACTAAAGCATTTTTCTCTGGTGTGAGTCTCAATTGTTGAATGTATGTCACCCAATACTTCCAATTGAGCATGTTTCATTGGTCATCATTCATATTCATCACTTGAAATTCCAAAACCAAACTCCAATTTTTTTATAGCTTTGTGCCTCTTCACGATAGCATCAATATGTGTCTAACAAATAAACATCATAACCATGTATCCTACACAATTTCATTACATGATTCACAATATCAACATCCAAAATGCAACTATAAGCATGGTAGAAAAATGGTGTGTTAAGTTACAAAATCAAGGAATTGACCGATACCATGTACATTAGTTTGGTTTCTAGGTTTGTCTAAGCATATCATATGCATTCTTAATAATTGGAAGTCTCGCAAAATTGTTTTGGCTACAATTGACAATTTTACCATGTGTTTCCCCAATAGTGCATTTGGCCCCTAAAAGCCTATTTCGCAAATTAAAATTCATTTCATGTTCATATATCTCAACAATAAAATTGATGACTTGGATCAAATTCCATAGACAAAGATGAAAGACATGGAGAGAAACTTTGATTCCATTGCATCAACATTCTAAACAAATCCTATACTTTAGCCTCCAAGGGCCTTTTGCACACATTTTTTGTTTTTGTTTCAATTTTAGATTCAAATGAAAAAAGGGGATATGTTGACAATTTTTAGGCATACCAACTCAAACACAAGTGACAAAATTCATTTATGAGGCCCAAAACTATGAAAATGTCGATTAAAAATATTTCACGCAAACAAGGGAGATTTTTCTTCCTAGATTATGAAAACTGCCAAGATGAGGTCAAAATAAGGACTCCAACCACTCATTATAAATATCTCCGTGACTATTATGCTTAGAAACAAAATGTTAGACAAATTGATGTCAGAAGGAATAGTTATAGATTTATTAAGGCCAAAAACTAAGGGGTCTTATCAACACTCATTTTAATTAAATTGTAATGATATTTCGTGGTTTCTTCAATGTTAATTTTGACCTCAATCTCACTCATGAATCATAGTGTTGGTTACGAGGCATGAAAAATTTATTTTCATGTCCCAATTCAAAAGGTGAGGAGACATGAATTGACTATATCTCAAACCACTCCCCATGCCTATCGACGAGCTATAAAAGTGTGTAAATGAACCAAACAACGATGATAATTCCATTTTCAACTAATAAGATATACAATATGCAAAATAGAATTGAGATATCATCTTGTGGATGATTTATGGATTTGTTGTCAAGTCTATGAGTATATGGTTGTTGTGCATGCCAAATTGGCATGCACAACAAACCTATTGTCTATTGTGCATGACAATTTGGCATGCACAACAACCTTGTGGATTTCGTTCATGTCAAATTTTGAAGGAAGATACTGTAAAAGTGTTAGGATATTTAGACACTTAGGAGTTAGTTAAGATCTATTTGGTCTAATGTGTCGTTAGGTAAAGGTGTGTTTCGTTAATATGCATTAATATGCATTTGTAGTTAGGAAATCCGACGTTCACAATATGTTTTCAACATAGAGTGATTCGGCGGTTCATATTCTCCTCGATCTTAATGGTCATTCATCCATGTCTTAACACCCAATTGGTCCATGATCTCTATTTAAAGAGAATGGAGGGTCATTTTTCAATGATCGATTGTGAGAAACTCTCTTTTAAAATCTCTTTGTAATCGTTTTTTTTTTCATTAATAAACTACTCCAAGTGGTCATGTTGGTTGGGGTTGTGGTTTTTTCCCATAAGGGTTTTACCACATTAAAAATCAGTGTGTTGATCTTTGATATGGTTGTGTGAGTGTTTATTTAAGCCGTTTGAAGACCCACTCCTGTTGTAGATCGAGATCGTGAAGCTGAGTTGCCTCATATCCATTTTCTGTAATTTCCGTACTTATTTGGGCTAAGAGGACTATTCCATTGCATTCAGAGCACTCATTTTAGTCATGAACACTTTTCATTTCATTCAAAAAGGTTTCCTTTTGCCTAAGATAAGGCTATTTTAGTCAGATCCGGGGCAAAACCAATTTCTTGTGTGAAAATAAATTTTTTGAGCAAGCTCTCCAAGGATGTCTTCCACAACAAAAACAACAACAAATAAAACACCCCAAATCATCTTGCTAAACATTACAATATGTTTTTCTAGACCATTTGGTTAAAAGTTTCCTTATTAAGTAAGAGGTCTTGAGTTCAAGTCTCTCGTTTTGTTACCTTTTTTGAAAACGTTCATGCTCAAATTGTAAAGTGTATTTCACTTCAAGTATAAAAGTGAATCACTATAAGTAGCTTTAATATTTTATTTTAGAGTTATTTATTTTGCATGCAACTTTCCTTTTATAAAGTAACTTCATTGTAAAAGTGATCCCCACTTCTCTTTATAAAAGTGGGTCACTTCATAAATCAAATTACAACACCACATGGTCCTTTGGTTACCGTTTATGATTTTTTTTTAAAAGGGCATAACTTTCACATCCGAAGTCCATTTTTAGTACCATTATTTTTAAAAATGCATAATTTTTTGAGATCTTTCCAACCCGATCCATATTATCCACATATTTAATATGGATTCTTCTTGTAATGTTTTGCTTACTAGAGCCAACTACTTCCAATGAAAATCTCATATGGAGGATTTATTTAAAAGTAAAGGCTTGTACCGGAATACCTTGGGAAAGGAAAAAGAACCCATTGATGTTCATAAGAAAGTAAAATGGGATAATAGGAGTGACGAAGCACATGGACTAATCATAATGTCCATTTTTCCTGATTTAAGGTTCCACCTTAAAGAAATTGATGACCCCGATGAATATTGGGAAAATATTGAATATGTGTTTGGTAAACTCAATATTATTCGAGCACAACAGTTAGAAAATCAAGTACTAGATTTAATTCCACGTGATTTTTCTTGCATTGGAGACTATCTATCTAAGTTTAAAACACTCAAAATTTTATGTGAAAAATGTGAGATAAAGATGGAGGAAGAGTGTTGCATCTATCTTATTCTTTCTAAGATAGGTAGTGCATATTTTGTGTTTGTATATACCTTTTATTCCATGAGAGAGACTCTAGGGAAATATTATGAAAAACCCACTCTTGAGTCCTTTTGTGTTGCTTTGATTAGAGAGGAAGTTAATATTGTACAACTTGGAGTGATCAACACTGTAGGTACCTCCAACAAATCCTTAGTCGCCCAACAGAAAGATAAACCAAAGAATCCCAAGAAGAAACATCCTCACTACAAAAACAAGCACCATAAGGGTCCCAAACCCACTTAGACAACTTCATCTCCTAATGGTGAAAAGGACAAAAATATAAAAATAAGAAGACTAAGAGACATTGCAACTTTTGCGATAAACATGGTCATGATGAGTCCAAATGTTTCAAGAATATGGCAACTTTAGAAGCAACAATGAAGAAGAAAAACATCAATATTGATTCTACTAGTTCTTCTTCTTCTTCTCATGGACATGCACTTTCTACTTCTGGTTTCTCCTTCAATACAACTTCTACTTCTTCTTTTGATGAGTGTATTATTGATTCTGGAGCATCTTATCATATGGGTAAGGATAAAGACATATTTTATTCTCTAAATGAATGTAACACCAAGAAATTATTCGTTGGTTATGATAGATCTTTTGGTGTTTTGGGATCTGGAACAGTTCAAGTAGATAATGGTCATTTCAATGATGTATTATGTGTTCCAAGTCTTTCTTGCAACCTTCTATCAGTATATCAAATAACTCATTCAAGTGAGGGTAAAACATTAGAGTTTTCACCTCACCAAGTTGTAATAAGGATATAAAATATCCTAAGCATGTTATTGCAAATAGAATTGTTGATGATATTAATAGGTTGCAAAAGTTTGACAACTTTGGATCATCATATTTTTCATTCGTTTTTGTTTCTCACAGTGATGACTTGAGAAAACTTTGGCATGAGCAGTTTGGTCATCTAAACTATCGCTCATTGCAGAAACTATGTAATCAACATATGGTGACTGGTCTTCCTCCTATTTCAGGAATAGATGGTGTTTGTGCCAGTTGTGTTCTCGACAAACATCATTGGGACAATTTTGACAAACGTTCCTCTTGGAATGCCTCAGGCCCTTCGCAACTTGTTCACAATGATTTGTGTGGTCCACTTTCTACTCCTTGTTTTTTTTGGTGCAATTATTTCTTAACTTTCATTGATGACGTTTCCATACATACTTGGGTTTACTTATTAAAAATTAAGAGCGAAGTGTTTAACAAGTTTTTGGCCTACAAGGACCTTGTAGAAAAGAAATCTGGACATCAAATTCAAATGTTAAGAACAAATAATGGAAGTGAAGGTTAAGAACAAATAATAGAGGAGAATATGTGAAAAATAATTTTACAAGTTACTACACTACACAGGGCATCCAAATGCAACACATTGTTCCATATACACTGCAAAAAAATGGTGTTGCTGAGAGAAACTATCACACATTCAAAGAAATAGTTAATTGTATGATCCAATCTAAGGGATTAAGTCTAAAGTATTGGGCGAAAGTAATCAACAGTGCAAATTACATAGTAAATCACACTCCCACAAAGGCTCTTAAAAATATAACATCAGAAGAAGATTGGACTAAAATTAAACTAGATGTAAGTCACTTTTCTTGTATTTGGAAGTATAGCATGGGCTCACATTCCTGATGAGAAAAAGAAAGCATTGCAACCTAAATGTGAGAAGTTTATATTTGTTGGTTATTCTGAATATGTCAAAGGTTATAGAATTAATCAAGCACATTGTAATGAAATTATTATTATAAGAGATGTTAATTTTGATGAAAATCTCTTGTCCTGCAAGCCTAACTCGATGATTGTGCCTTCTTCTGTCTATGAGCCATCTTCGACGTTTATTCCTTATTTTGTTCCTATGCTTGTTTCTTCTTCATATGATAACGGTGAGGATGAAAATCCACCTCCATTTGCTCACCCTCCTCAAGATGAGTCCTTTGAACTTGAACCAGCACCAACTCCATCCCTTCCTAGATGGGTCTATTCAACACGAGAAGCAACTAGTAGCCTCTTATACTTGACTCATACCCATCCTGATCTTTCCTTTGTTATTGGTCTTGTTTCCTGGTATATGCAAACACCCCATGAAATGCGTTGGAAAGAAACTAAAAAGATATTTTTCTATGTTTGTGGTACATTTCAGTTCGGGATACATTATAGTTCAGAGGGGAATCCTTTATTGGTTGGTTTTACTGATTTAGATTGGGTCGATGACCTTGATGATCAAAATTCTACTGCAGGTTATGTTTCCAGTCTTGGTTCAGGACCTGCCACTTGGGCTTGTAAGAAACAACATGATATTTCACTTTCTTCAGCATAAGAAGAGTACCGAGCAACGGTAAATTAAAGTCAAGAAGCCTTGTGGCTTCAACAAATCCTTTTAGAGTTTGGATTCCAGCAGCATCATCCTACAAGCCTTTAGTGCGACAATCAGAGTGCCATCAAGCTCGTCAAAGACCCAATTCAACATCAGCGCAATTAACACATTGAGCTACACATGCAATTCATCAGAAAGCTCATTCATGATCAAGTTATTGAAGTGCTCTTTTTCCCTACAAAAGATCAAGTTGCAGAAATTTTCACAAAGTCTCTTACAAAAGTGAGGTTTTCCAAACTTCGATCTATTTTAGGAGTTCATGAAGTTGTCATTAAGGGGGGATGGTATCTAATTCCTCATTCCTTCTCCTATTTTGTCACTATTGTAAATCCTTCAATCCTATCCCAAGTTGTTCTTAAGGGGGGATGTTAGTATATTTAGACACTTAGGAGTTAGTTAAAATCTACTTGGTCTAATATGTTGTTAAGTAAAAGTCTATTTATTAGTGTGTTTCTTTAGTATGCATTAGTATGCATTTGTAGTTAGGAAATCCAATGGTCACAATATGTTCCCAACATAGAGTGATCTGACGATCCATATTCTCCTTGATCTTAACGACAACTGATCTGTGCATTAACACCCAATTGGTCCATGATCTCTATTTAAAGAGCATGGAGGGTCATTTTCCGATGATTGATTGTGAGAATATCTCTTGTAAAATCTCTCTGCAATCTTTTTATTTTTCATTAATAAACTGTTCCAAGTGGTCGTGTCAGCTGGGGCCTTGGATGTTTCCCCATAGGGGTTTTACCACCTCAAAACATCGGTGTGTTGATCTTTGATCTGGTTGTGTGAGTGGTTACTGAATATGTTCGTTCTATGATGGAATACCTATATTTTCGAATTTTGTTTTGATAGCTATCTACAATTAATCATTTTGTCTAGTATCTATGCCATCTTGTAGTCTGGATAGCCAATTTTTTTCTAATTTTTTCTAGCTCCTCCTTCAAGGATCTATTTTCTACCTCAAGTTGTCTCTTATTTTCAATGCACTACATGCCCATGATTTGCAATTTTTTCTACAAGTTATGAATTTGTTGCTCCAAATATTTTTCATTTCTTTGTACTAACTCTTTATTGTCGATCTTGGCCTCTACTAGGCTCTTCCATTCAAGGGATTCATCCCTTGTCACCTTTATCTCATTTAAGGTGAGTTGCATCACATGATTTGTAGGTGGTGTTATTGCCTTCTTATCCTCTTATGCCCCTAATGGGATCTTAATAGGGATATGATTGTCCTCAATGTATACTATGGTGGAGGATATAGGTGTGATTATATTGGAGGTTGTTTGATATTTATTTCTTTACATCCTAGATGAATATCCACTCTTCCCTAAATATGGGGTATTTTATTTGATTTTCAAAGGGTTTCTATCCGGTGTCTCCATTTTGATTAAGCTGGAAGATATTTATTTGTCTAAATATTCCACATTGATCTTTTTATGTTATTTTTTTTTTCTTTTTGAGACCTATAACTTCTCAAATTTATTCTTCCTCATGTCTCTTTCTTGATTGGGTTCTTGGATATATTGTTGGGAGGCTAGAAATTTATGTCTATCGACGATCACAAATTCTTCCCAAGGTGCTATAACAACTAATATTTACATAAAACCACATACTAGAAATTTTATGAGGCCATGGTGTGCCAAGGCCTCCTATTTCCCTTTCTTAATCTTTGAACTCATTTCTCTTAAAGACTATAGTAGGAAATAAGGAATTTTCAATTTTTTGTCTAGTCTATGGTGAAACAAATTCTTGAGCTAATGCAAGAACTTGAAATGGTATGCATATAACATACTCAAACTTCCCTCATAAGTGGTATACTTTAGTAGGTAGTAGGCCAATTGATCCCATGGGTTTGAAAGAGTATCTCTTTTGACCCCATTCTTGTTTTAGCTAGGTTCTACATAAGTTAGGAAAAGTAGTTTATTAGAATCGATTCCAAGCTTCATTTCATATTTATCCTAATGTAAACCCATGGGAAGTACTTAAAATTTTGTTATAATGGATTCATTAACCTACATTACCAATCCTGTCACTTCTATGATGTATTCTTGACCTTTGATATTTTGAAAATTATATTCAAATTCAATAGCTATCGTATCATCATATCCTTGTAGTTTATCAAAATAAACTATCCAATTGGGTTGTTGGTAGACCACAACCACCTTAGGGTTTTTTGTATAGCCTAGAGGTATTTGTAGGATCAATCCTATTGAATTGTACCCTAACATTTCACTTAGAATTATTTCTCTTTGAATCATGAAGGTTATGTGCAGGCATAGTTCTACTAACTTAGAAAACTAGAGAATGAAAAATAGAGATATGTTGACTTTCCTGGGTTCCTAACGGGAAGGAAAAGAAAATCAAAAGGGTATAGGATGGAATCATGAGATTTGAGGATAGATGAAAAACATACACAATATGTAGCTAAAATTTCAATTGCTAAAGAGGAATGTGGAGTTAGTAGGGTATAACCTCGTGCTTTTTAAAAAGATTATGCCTTTAGAGTGATAAGGTAGTATTTACTATAGAAATGATGTTTTCTTTGGGTTTAGAACTTAAAATGATTGTATTTCCTTATGTCATTTTGGAGGATTAATGTACGTTCATGTTTCAAGTGCATATGTTTTCATGCTTCATTTTCACAAGTGACACTAAAAGGAAAATCTAGAGCATACCCATTCATCATCTACTAATGTGAGATTGCATACAAAGCTAAGTATCCAGTTAACAAGAAAGAAAGAGTTAATTGGAACATGTGCATATCAATGTAATGAAGATTTGACGAATAAGGAATTAAATGATATGATAACATCATGATGTGTCTAACAAAGAAACACCATAACCATGCATCCTGCACAATTTCATTACAGGATTCACAATATCAACATCCAAGATACATGTATAAGCATGACATAAAATGGTGTGTTAAGTCACAAAATCAAGGAAGTGACTAAGACCATGTAAATTAGTTTGGTTTCTAGGTTTTTCTAAGAATATCATATGCATTCTTAATCATTGGAAGTCTTTCAACAAGTTTTGGGTAAAATTGACAATTTTACCATGTATTTCTCCAATAGTGCATTTGGCCCCTAAAAGCCTATTTTGGAAATTAAATTTCATTTCATGTGCATATATCTCAACAATAAAATTTATGATTTGGATCAAATTCCATAGACAAAGAGGAAATACATGGAGAGAAACTTTGATTCTATTGAAGCAACATTCTGCACAAATCCTATACTTTAGCCTCCAAGGGCCTTTTGCACACATTTTTTGGTGGTCTTTCAATTTTAGATTCAAATGCCAAAAGGTGATATGTTGACATTTTTTAGGCATACCAACTCAAATACAAGTGAAAAAACTCATTTATGAGGCCCAAAACTATGAAAATGTTGATTAAAAATATTTCTCACAAATAAGGCAGATTTTTCTTCCTAGATTATGAAAATTGCCAAGATGAATCCAACCACTCATTATAAATATCTTAGTGGCCATTATGATAAGAAAGAAAAGGTTCAAAAAATTGATGTCATATGGAAGAGTTATAGATTTATTAAGGACAAAAACCAATGGGTTTGATCGACACTCATTTTAATTAAATTGTAATGATTTGTCGTGGTTGATCCAATGTTAATTTTGACCTCAATATCACTCATGAATCTTAGTGTTGTTTATGAGGCATGAACAATTGATTTTCATGTCTCAATTAAAAGGGTTAAGATCCATGAACGTACTAGATCTCGAACCACTCCACATGTCTATCAATGAGCTAGAAAAGTGTATAAATGAGCCAAACAACCATGAAAATTCCTTCTTCAACTAATAAGATATATAATATGGAAAAACAAATTGAGATATCATCTTGTGGATGAGTTATGGAGTTTTTGTCAAGTCTAGGAGTAGATCATTGTTGTGCATGCCAAATCCCTATGGCTGTTGTGCATGCCAATTTGGAATGCATAGAATCCACAGGGCTACTGTGCATGCCAAATTGGCATGCACAACAACCCTATTGGATGTTGTGTATGCCAATTTGGCATGTACAACAACCAATAGGGATAATGTGCATGCCAAATTGGCATACACATAAGTCATAGGGATACTATGCATGCCAAGATTAAAAACATGTATTTCCATTCCTCATGACAAAATCCAAAATTTCCATCTCATTTTAATCTTAAAAAAACTTATATCTTCAACCCTCATGTATTTGCATAAAATAACAAATTCTAGCCCTCTTTTTCAATATTGAATTTGCGTTTGCAACACTATTTTTTAGTTTTATGGTTTCTATTAGCACCATAAATCACTCTTGGATTGCGGCAAGAACAAGCCTGATACCCATCAGTTTTATATGTCACGATAATTGAATTAGGGTGGTCGAATGGATGAAGACCCAGGAGAATATCGTTCTCACTCATAAAACTAGGCCATACATACATGATCAGGTGAGGTCCTGATCTAATTTTAGTCAGGAATTTGAGCTTAAAATGAGCAGAGGGAAGACTTGGTGAGAAATATGAACAATACTTCTATGGGCATCAAGCCTTCCAATAGCTTGTAGAAGAAAAACATGATGCTGAAAATGTACCTAAGTGACACAGTTACAACAGTATGGTGATCAAACCTACATCACAATGTTGCTGTAACAACTTGACTGGATCCTCCAATTCCGAGTTACTCAGTGTAAGAAGGAAATATAAAATAGGACACTATTTTAAAACTGGTAAAATATTGTCATAATCAAACATACATCACAACAACACAATCACCCTCGACTAGATCCTCCAATTCCGAGTGTCTTAAAGAAGTGTTTATAGAGAGATGGAAAGAAGTTGAAACAGGAAGTCTCACATACAAATGCATAACCAGGAAAACCATTGCTTCATTAAACTTTTATAATCGGGAGCCTATCTCAACCATCGACACTAAAAAAATGGCAAAACTGCCTGTATATACTTCAAGAAGAACCACAACAACAAGTTCCAGTTAATGCATTGAAGGAATTATGTCTGCATGCTTCTTGAAAGATTACGCATGCAACGTCTGGTCAGTCCTGAACTTCAGTCAGATGTAATCGCGCACCAGAACAGGTCTTCACATGAGTTGACAAACTGCAGTCCTTTTTGGAATTTCCATTTATGGTGGAAACGATGTCCAACCACCATCAACTACTTTAATAACTTCTTCATTGGGATCGGGTAAGGCCCTAGTGAACTTTGCTTCTGAAGGATGTGGAGGAATTATCGTTCTGCCATCTGAAATTGCTTAGGGACATCATGACTAGGCTAGCAAGGAGACGTCAGAGCTGACATGACGACCAGGGAACATAACACGAAGCGGTGAATGGATGATGACCAGGTAGAGGCGATTTGACAGCTTGGTGTGGACATGAAATGAGGAGAGGTCATGTGGACGGATCCAGCAGATGGAAAGCGGTCGAGAAAACATGGGTGACATAACTCGTTGGCCCTGAGATGTGAGAGCCACGTGGAGGAGACTCGGGGCTGAGACGAATATGTGGGGGTACGTGATTGACAAAGGGGGAAAACATGTTGCTAGGATGGGTGACCTAGAGGAGGAGAAACGGGTGTTGGAATATAAGAAGGACGGAGAGAAAGGGACATGGCACAAGAGTGAGTGGAGGACAAGTGCATGGTTGTAAACAAAGGGAGATGAGTGAGGATGTGACAGGCAGAAGGGAGTGGCAGAGTGTAAGACAGATGGTGCCAAGAGGTGAGAGCGGTAAGTGGTAAAAAGC
>JZKD02S1597069.1:140257-153773 GCA_000966675.3 Picea glauca
ATAATTAAATCTCAACTGCAGATCTGGCCACGCGAACTCTGGCCGTTTAGATCAGCCTGCCCTTTAGAATGGTGCTTCTTCACACCAAAACTTAGGATAAGTGGGTTTTTCAACCCAATTCTTGTCATTATTTCACCAAAACACCCCCTTACATGTTTATGTGATAAAATTAGGCTCCATGGGGGATAGAGTCCTCCTTGCAAGGGTCTAAGAACTTTTTTGCAGCATCAGTGCCATACTGTTGGGCTATGGAGTGATTTATTAAAACCAAAAAATGAACAAGAAAAAACTATTTACAAAATCAGAGGATCCCCTCAAGGCTCAAATAAAGAACTTCATCAGAAAATGCCCATTCACAGGGCCACCAAAAATTTCATCACCCTCCAAATCCTGCAACCTGTAGGTATTGTTTAAAAACACTTCAGAGACTTTGAAGGGCCCAATCCAGAGGGATTCAAACTTGCTAAGTTTTCCTCTATCCTGCCTAGGTGCATCCCACTTAAGCACAAATCTCCCAGCGTGAATTTCTCCTTTCTTGCCTTTCTATCAAAGGCCTACTTGATCTTTTGTTAATGAACTCTCCACCATTTAATGAATTCTTCTCCAGTTAATGAATTCTCCTGATCATATCATCAGACTCACCTTGACATTCCTGAAAGAATTTTTCTACAGGTAGAGCTAGCTGAGAGGGAAATAAAATTTCTATCCCATAAACAAGTTGGAAAGGGGAGATGCCTAGGGACCTCTTTGATGTCACATGATCAACCCACAGAGAGAATTTGAGTTTTGAATACCAGGCTTTCTTATTGTCTTCCAACAATATTTTAATGAGCTTGATCAGACTCTTGTTAGAATATTCTTCCAGTCCATTGCCTTGGGGATAATAAGGAGTGGAGTGAATAAGTTAAATCCCAAACTGCTCACAGAACTTGATCAAAGTTTCAGACTTGAAGGGTGCAACATTGTCAGTAATGCTTCTATTTGGACAACCAAACCTTGTTATGATATCCTCCAGGAAACTGATGATTACCTTGTGTGAATCACTTCTGGTGGGGATGGATTCTATACATTTGGTGAAATAATATGTTGCAATTAATATCCACCTATGATGACCACTTGAAGCAGGATGAATCTCCCCAATAAAGTCCAATCCCCATTGCTGAAAAGGTGTTGATGCTACTACAGGCTTCAGAGGCAAGGATTTGGGCTGATGCTTTCCTGAAAATGTTTGACACTTGATGCAATCTCTGATCTCTCTGCAAACATCAGTGAATAAGGTGGGCCAGTAGTACCCTACCCTAAGAATTTTGTAGGCTATGGTCTTCTAGAAATGATGTTCCCCACCTAGGCTACCATGAAAATCAAGAGTAATTCTTTGGGCCTCTTGTGGATCTAGACATCTGAGAAGCACCCTCGGGGGCTCTTTCCAATATAAGACCTATTCAATAACGCAATACCTGATTGCCTTGAGTTTTAAATCTATTTCCTTACTCTTTCCTATTCCATTAGGAGGTTTTAATTCTTGCAGAAAATATATAATGTCTCCATACCAGGTGCATTCTGCTAAAGGTAAGTTGTATTGAGAGCCTTTGTGAGTCAACTCAGCCTGCTAATAAACAAAGTAATTGTTAATGAATTTAACCTCCAAGGATTTACAATTGGATTCAACCAATAGCTTGGCTAAACCTTGACTTTTAACCAACTTGGTAGGTTTTATTTCTAGATCAAACTCAAGGATTTTGGTAATTCATTTTCTCCTCTTTCCATCTATGTCAAGTTGAATAAGAATGTCCTTCACAGAAGTTGAAGGAACATATGCAATGACCTTTGAGTGTAAGACATAGACTCTGAAAGATTTGATAGCTTTCACTAAGTCATAGGCCTGTTTTTCCATAATGTCATACCTAATCTCAATGTACCTTAGGGCTTTGCTAAAAAACAAGATAGGTTGCTCAAGCCCTGCATCATTATTCTGTAATAGAACAATAGCCACTGTATCAAAGGAAGAAAAATAAAAGATCAGGAAGTCCTTGGAATAATCAGGACTGATAAGTAAAGGTGCATCGATCAATTCCTTTTTTATTTGATCAAAGGATTCCCTGGGTTCAAAAGTCCATTTTACTTCATTTCCCTTATTGAGCATGGCTATAATGTGCTTCACCAACTCAACAAAATTTGAAACAAACCTCCTTAGAAATTTAATCTTCCCCTGCTTTCTATACCTTGGGAGTGATAAGGCTTGGATTGCCTCCAACCTGATGGGATCAATTCTCACTCCCTCAACAAATACTATATTCCCCAACAACTTTCCCTTCTTCATGGAAAAAAAATATTTTTTGGGATTTAAGGAATAACCAAACCTTCTGCACTTCAAGAAAACCTTCTTCAGATGACAACAATGTTCTTTATCAGATCTGGAAAAGATTGTTATGTCATCCAGGTAGATCACCACAAACCGATCCTTCTCCCCAATGAAATCTATTTCCAGGGCTCGCTGGAATGTTTCCCCTGCATTCATCAATCCAAAAGGCATTTTGGCATAAATGAATGTGCCCCAAGGAGTGATGAAGGTTGTTTTTTCTTTTTCCTCAGGCAGGACTGATATCTGATTGTACCCCGAAAAGCCATCAATCATAGATATCCTCGATGCACCAATTATCCTTTGTAATATATGTTCCATATTTGGTAAGGGGTAATTGTCCTTCTTTGAGCTCCTATTCAGATTTTTGAAATCGACACAAAGTCTGATTTCTCCACTTTTCTTTCTCACTGGGACCAGATTGGCCACCCATTCAGAATATCTCAAAGGGACTATGATTTGGGCATCCAACAATTTCTTTACTTCTCTCTCCATGATAGGAAGCAACATAGGATTGATCTGTCTTAGCTTCTGCCTAAATGGTTTGGCCTCCTCTTCCAGGGGAATCTTATGCTCAATGACAACTATATCACAAGTCTTGAGATCTTCATAGGTCCAAGAAAAAACATCAATGAATTCCCTCAATAGTTTAACATACTCAACCCTCTTCTCTTTCTTCAATATGTTTGACAATCTGAAAAACTTTGGCTCTTCCTCTATGCTAATGTTACATTCAGCTATATCAGCATAATCTTTTGACATCTAGCCCTTTACTGCTACATCATTTCTATCAAAAATCCTTTCCAAAGGAACTAGTCCCTTTGGAATGTGATTGCTAGGAAGCTGAACAATATGATGATCAACAATTTTGTTCAGAAGATCATTAGTATAAGGAATGGCTTCAGAAGTAGGGTCTTGATCAATGTGCAATGTTGAAAACACCTCAATAGTCTCTATGAATCTTTTGATTTCAATATCATCCTCAAAAACCTTCCAATGCTTGACATTGTCAGGTATGGAGGGCCTGTATCTTACTTTTATATCATACCTGAGCTTATGTGGCAGAGGGACTCTGAAATTTCTCATTGAATTAGCCAGGGAATCAATCACATTGTTCTCCTCTCTGGGGATGAATGAAATGTTGAAAGCCAGGAAAAAACTATCTATTAAATACCACACTTCATTCCTATAAGATCTAATCCTTGGATGCTTGGCTTGGTAAATATTTTTGACTTTTCTTACAACCAACTCAAAATATCCAAAGACATCTATTTCCTTGATTCCCATGTCCTCTGCAGACCTCAAACCCAAGGTAAGAGCTTCATTCTCTTCCACATTGTTGGTAGCTTCAAACTCTAGTTTGTATGACAAAGATATGGTCTCCTAAGCAGGGGAAACAAAAACTATTCCAGGACCAACACCATCTCTGGAAGAAGCTCCATCAAAGAACATTTTCCAAACAGAAGTGATTGAGGGAGAAACTTCACGGGGGGGAATTGGTTGCTTTTTGATTTGAAGAGGGGCCTCAGGGTTATTGGTGAGCTGCAATAAGATGGATCCTAAATCACTGTCTAGGAAAAAGATGGGATGATTGGTAGGATCTACCTCATCACTGACAATGAAGGCCAACTGAGCTTCTCTGTAGAGTCTCTGATGCTCCCCTCCAAAGACTGGAATGGTAGCATATGTGAGGTCCATCTGCAATGTTCCCCAAATCCTTTTTATCCAATATCTCGACAAAATCATTCCAAACTTCAGAGGAACATCGACCACCACAATGTCCATGACCACACTCTTCATGGGCAGCTGAAACAAGGTTACCACCAGGTCTTTGATGACTCCAAGACATTGCACCCTCCTTGAATCAAAGGAGTACAAATCATGATAGGCCTTTGTAACTTCCAGCCCTAGCTCTTCCATAACTATTTTAGGCATGAGGTTATGGGAAGCCCCTGAATCCATCAGGAAATTATGCAACACCTTATCATGTCTGTTCAGGGACGTGTAGAAGGGAGGGGATGAATCCTCTTTGTTTTCTACCATAGGTCCTAGGATGACTATGGGATTTTCATCTTGGAGATTCACTGAGTCTATGGAAAGCTGAGGTGGCTCGGACTGCAACAGTTTGGAGAGGCACCTTTTGAAATCCTCATGTTTAACTAACTCTAAAAGGGGGAGATGGATTCTGATTTTTTGGATTTCATGTTCAAAATTAAAGGAGGAAGGAGGCTTCAAAATTTATCTCACCTTTGGGACATGGTCTTTGGCTATCGACGAGAGATTCTGAGTTTTTCGTTTCCTTGGCAGTGTTTTCTGCAGTCTTAGTAGGATTTTCTGCAATGAGAGGTTGATCAAGGATGGCATACTTCCCTTCTTTTCTTTTTGACCTGAGGTTATACTTATTGTGACTGCTATTGTCTTTCCCCCTTTTACTCAGCTCATTTATTTGACTATTCATGAGGGATTCTTCATATGCAGATTGAGTCAAATGGGGAAAAGGAGAGGTGTCAATACAATGCATTTTAGGGTCTAACTCCTCTTCCTCCTTCTCTTCATCATCAACTAGGTTGTTTTGGAGAGGGGTCTAAATTCTCTGATCATCCTTATCTCTATTCCTTTGTTCCCTTGGTATAATCCGAGGAGCATGGTTGTTTGGCCTTTTTAAGTTTCCTCTGTTATCAATGTTTTGGGGATTTCTATATGTCTTCTTCCCCTCCATTTTAATTTTCTCCATCTCTGTAGATAGAGACTTTACCATCTTGGACAATTCATCTACTTGAGGGTGAGCTATAGGAGAACCAAAGGTTGAGGCCTCAGATCTCCCTCTTCCCCTGTCTCTGTCAAATTTTCTTCTGAGCCGATCAACTGCCAAGACATTGGATTATACTTATAGGGCTGCATCTTGTATGTTAGCTAAGGAAGTAGATATTATTTCTCTGAGAAAGAGGTAGAAATCAGGGTCAAAGGAACTAGCATAAGTGATTTTGGCAGAGGCTTCTAATGGTTTTATTTCAGCAGGGATCTTATTGTACATCTTATTGAATCTTTTGGAGAAGTTAGAGACATACTCTCCTTCCTTTGTCTTCAAGGACCCAAACTCTGTCATATAATACATGTAGTATTTCTTATCTCCCCACTATCTCAAGAAGGCATTATCAAGAGCTTTAATCCCAACAATAGATCCAGGGGTCAGTCCCCTAAACCATTTCCTAACCTCACCATCTAGGCTCTAGATGAAGACTCTCATCAAGACATCTTCATTTTCAATGTTCAGGTTGTCTGCATAACTATAGAAGTCAACAAGATGTTCTTCAACAGTTATGTCCTCCTCCCTAGTGAATTTAGGCATATACTTCAAATAATCTCCAGCGGGGAGAGGATTTGTTGGCTGGGGTAGGACTAGAGGGGCATACCTTACAGCCACTATGGCATCCATTCTGTGTATAGGGGGATGAGCACCTGCCATAGGGATATTAGGTGGAGGAGAACTAGGAGGATAAGGAGTCCAAACAGGGGAAGAATGAACTAAGCTTGTAGGAGGAAAAGGAAACAACAAAGGATTTGAAGAGAAGACTACTAGGCTAGAGGGAACAAAGGTTGGTGTGAGCACAACAGTAGAAACAATAAGAGGAGGAGGGATAGTAAAGCCTGGGGTAGGGAAATCTTTTGATTTCCTGGGTCTAGACCAGGCTGCAATGTCAGGGGAAATAGGAGTGACAAATATCTCTCCCTCTAGTCCAAGACCAGGAGGGGAAAACTCAACAGGAACACTCCCAAAATTTAACACGCGAGAAACTCCAACAAGAGGTATGATAGGAAAATGAGAAGTAGATATTGGAGTTTCTAACAGATGACAATGATAACTATCAGAAATACATGGTTCAGTAGTTGAAGCTCCTTCTTGAAGGGCCTTTCCCTTTCTGATAAGATTCTCTGGATCCGCTTCAGGTGTTGTCAAGGGAAACTAAGGGGTAGACCTCGTATGCCTGCCTTTAGAAGCCACAACTAAAACAATAGGCTCACCCCAGTGAAATTGCCACTTGCATAGTAGCAATATTGTCGAGCTCTGATGCCTGATGCACCTTCAGAATCAGAGGCTCAATGTCATTCAATCTCAGGGAAAATCTTCAACTTTGTCCTCGACAATGGTGCCAGAAATGCTAGCACCAGAAGTCACTCCTGGATTGTGGCAGGAGTAATCCTGATACCCATAAGTTTTATATGTCACAATAATTGAATTAGGGTGGTCGAATGGATGCAGACCCAAGAGAATATCATTTTAACTCAGAAAACTAGGCCAGGCATGCACGAGTAGGTGAGGTCCTGATCTAAATTTAGTTAGGAATTTGAGCTTAAAATGAGCAGAGGGAGGACTTGGTGAGAAAGATGAACAAGACTGCTATGGGCATCAATCCTTCCAACATATTGTAGAAGAAAAATAAGATGTTGAAGATGTGCCTAAGTGACACAGTTACAACAACACGGTGATCAAACCTACATCACAATGCTGCTATAACAACTTGACTGGATCCTCCAATTCTAAGTTACTTAGTGTAAGAAGGAAAGATAACACTGGAAACTATTTTAAAACTGGTAAAATACTGTCATGATCAAGCATACATCACAACAACACAATCACCCTCAATTGGATTCTCCAATTCCGAGTGTCTTAAAGCAGTGTTTATAGAGAGATGGAAAGAAGATGACTTTCATTAAACAGGAAGTCTCACATACAAATGCTACCAGGAAAACCAGTGCTTCATTAAACTTTTACAATCGGGAGCCTAGCTCAACCATCGACACTAAAAAAATGGAAAAAATGCTTGTGTATACTCCAAGAAGAACCACAACAACAAGTTCGGGTTAATGCATTGAAGGAATTACGTCTTCATGCTTCCTGACAGACTGCACATGCAGTCTCTGGTCAGTCGTGAAGTTCAGTTAGATGCAATCGCGCTACAAAATGGGTCTGCGCATGAGTTGATAAACTGCAGTCCTTTTTGGACTTTCCATTTATGGTGGAAACAATGTCCAACCACCATCAATTGCTTTAATAACTGCTTCATTGGGATCAGGTAAGGCCCTGATCAACTCTGCTTTTGAAGGATGTGGAGGACTTTTCGTTCTGCCATCTGGAATTTCTTAGGGACTTCATGACTAGGCTAGCAAGGAGACGTGGGAGCTGGCATGACAACTAGATCACATAACATGAAGCAGTGAATGGATGATGATCAGGCAGAGGCAGTTTGACAGCTTGGTGTGGACATGAAATGAGGAGAGGCCATGTGGACGGATGCGACAGAGGGAAAGTGGTCGGTCAAACACTGGTGAAAAAACTCATGGGCCCTGAGATGTGAGAACCAGGTGGAGGAGACACGAGGCTGAGAAGAAGACATGGGGTACATGATTGACAAAGGGGGAAAACACGTCACTAGGATGGGTGACCTGATGGAGGAGAAACCGGTGTTGGAGGATAAGAAGGATGAAGAGAAAGGGACACGATGCAAGAGTGAGTGGAGGATAGCTGCACGGTTGTGAATGGAGGGAGAGGAGCGGGGATGTGACAGGCAGAAGGGAGTGGTAGAGTGGAAGACAGATGGCACTAGGAGGTGAGAGTGGTAATTGGTAAAAATATTTAGGGGGGATCCACATTCAAAACCACCCATGTCGGACCCCCCCCCGTTAAAGGTAGAACGAGGGGGGGGGGTCTGGAATGGAACCTGCATCGTAGATCTGAGCGCTCCAATATCAACTGTTCAAACCTACCCGCTCTCATATCAGATCCCCTCCCCCCACCCCCCCCATTAAAATAAGAACAATGGGGGATGGGGGGTCCGTAATTAAACCTCGACCGCAAATTTGGGCATGCGAACTTTGGCCATCCAAATCAACCTGCCATTTAGAATGGCATGCCTTCGGACCAAAAATTAGGATAAGTGGGTTTTTCAACCTACTTCTTGTCATTATTTTCACCAAAACACCCCCTTACATGTTTATTTGATAACAATTTCTATTTAATTTATTATAATTTCTAGGTCCTTTTTTGGGTTTTTCATTTGCATTTCCAACTTTTCTCTTTTGGGAAGAATAATTTTCTTCCTTATGTTATGGTTTTATATTGTAGGGCAATGTGTAGGGATGTCTTAGCCTCTTTCCTATTTCTTAAACTTTTATGAAGTGACCAACATAAAGTAAAGTGTCCCTAGAATTGAAAACATACAAAGTATCAAGCACATTGGTCCATTGTACAATGTTGGGGTTCCATATCCCAAGAAGATGTCATGCAACCATTCTAGAACAATACAAGCATTGTTCATCAACATCTAGTTCTTAATGCATGTTTGTGTATGCAATTACAACTTCAATTTTTCCATATGGAACAATAATGTTTTATGGATTGCAAACTGAAGGGTTTGGCCATGACATGTCAAGGAAAGGAAAGGAATGACATATCAAGGCAAGGCATGGAAAGGCTATGCATGGAATGTCAAGGCAAGGCAAGGCATGGATTGTCAAGGCAAGGAAAGGCATGGAATGTCAAGGCAAGGCATTTCAATGCAAGACATTTCAATGCAAGGCATGGCATGTCAAGGAAATGCATGTCAATCCAAGGCAAGGTCTGTCAGGGAAAGGCATGGAAAGATAAGGAAAATAAAGGAATGTCAAGACAAGGCATGGCATGTCAAGGCAAGACATGGCAAGGCAAGGAAATAGAATGCATGGAATGGTAAGGCATTGCAAGGAAATTCAAGGTAATGCATGACAAAGCATGGCATGTCAAAAAAAGGTAAGACATGTCAAGGAAAGGCATGGCTTGTCAAGGAAATACATAGATTGTCAAGGAAAGGCATAGCAAGGCAAGGAAAGACATGTCAAGGAAAGGCATGGATTGTCAAGGAAATGAATGACCAGGCTAGGCATGGTATGTCAACGAACGACATAGAATGACATGTCAAGGAAAGTCAAGACATGTCAAGGAAAGTCCTGGCAAGGCAAGGAATGTCAAGGCAAGGAAAGGCAAGGTCTATAAATGTGATGCATGTCAAGGAAAGGCATGTCAAGGCAAGGCATGCCAATGCAAGGAAAGGTCTGTAAAGGCAAGGTGTGTCAATGCAAGGAAAGACATATCAGGGAAAGGCATGGAAAGGCAAGGAATGTCAAGGCAAGTCATGACATTCCAATGCAAGGCATGGAAAGGAAAGGCAAGGGAATGCATGGAAATACAAGGAATTGCAATGCATGTTATGGTAATGCATGAAAACACATGGAAAATCATGGCATAACAAGGAAATATATGTCAAGGAAAGGAATTGATTGTCAAGGAAAGGCATGGCTTGTCAAGGAAAGGCATGGTAAGGCAAGGAAAGATATGTCAAGGAAAGGCATGGCTTGTCAAGGAAAGACATGGCCAGGCTAGGCATGACATGTCAAGGCAAGCCAAGTCATGGCATGTCAAGTCAAGACATGTCAATGCAAGTCATGGCATGTCAAGGCAAGGCATATCAATGCAAGGTATGCCATGCCAAGGCAAGGCAAGGTTTGTCAAGGAAAGGCATGTTAATTCAAGGAAAATCATGTTAAGGAAAGGCATGTAAAGACAAGGCAAGGAAAGGAAAGGAATGTCAATGCAAGGAATGAAATGTCAAGAAAAGGCATTCCAAAGAAAGGAAAGGATTGTCAAGTTAAGGCATGGCATGTAAAGGCAAGGAAAGCAAATGCAAGGAAAGGAAAGGCATGTCAAGCCAGGGACTGGCGTGGAAAGGAAAGGAATCACCAGGCAAGGAAAGACAAGGCAAGGCTAACCAAGACTTGTGAAGGAAAGGCATGGCAAGGCAAGTCATGGAAAGGAAAGGGAAGGCAAGTCTTGTCAAGGTAAGGCATGTCAGGGAAAGGAATGGCAAGGAAAGGAAAGGAAAGGAATGTCAAGGAAAGACATGGGATGTCAAGACAAGGCAAGGCTTGTCAAGGCAAGGAATGGGATGTCAAGGAAAGGAAAGACATGTCAAGGAAAGGCATGGCTTGTAATGGTAAGGCATGTAAAGACTAGGCATGACATGTCAAGGAAAGGCATGGGATGTCAAGGAAAGGAAAGGCAAGACATGTCATGTAAAGGAAAGACAATTTAAGGCTAGGAATACAATTTTTTTATGATCTTTACTAACGTTTATTAGAATTGTTGAATGTTTTACATCATTGGAATGACATCTTAGTTGTAACTTATTTGATATTTTATTATCATATGTGCACTTCGGTATGATGTAATATGATTATCATTTCATTTAATATGTTGTAACATTAGATATATAACATAGAAATTAATTATTACATGAAATAAATAATAACTTTTCATTCTAAATGTTTGTTTTTGTAGAACAAGGATATTCTAGAAGATTCAGATAATCCTCAATAAATAGATCCAGATCATGATGTTGGGTCTTATGCTGAGATGGCAGATGCTGATCATGATGACACATATACAGATGACAATGATTTCATTACCAATGCATAAAATGATGATGACGATCATGATGATCATGATCACGATGGTGATGATGATGTTGAGGCAGTTGTTGGTGGCAACCAGTGATATTCATGATCATATAGACTGCATCATGGATGATTTTTTATATATTGTTATAATTCCTCTTTTCATGGTTACTATCATATGTATCATTTTCACAACCTCCAATACCAGATTATTGAGTTGTATCATTTTGACATGTTTCATGTTGACTTATATCGTTTGGACATGAGGTATCATATTGACTTGTATCATTTTGTCTTTTATAATTTATCATTTTTATTTATATCATTTGTAGATGATGTATCATTTTGACTTATGTCGACTATTGGACATGTATCATTTTCAGATGATATTGATCTACTGACATATATATTTGACTTTCACTTGTTTTAGTTATATATTATGATGATCTTATCAATATTGACTCATCAATTTTTATATATTGAAATTGGTTGATGATTTTTGGATGCATATTTCTTACGTATGATGGTTTTGATTTACTGCTCATGATGGATGTTGTCAAATTCACTTAAATTATAGATATTTGACTCACTTGTTTTAATTATAGATGTTGATCATGCTATAATAATTATCTTGTTATTTTATATATACTAGATGTTGTAGATTATATTCTAATGGAGATTTAATAAGTATAATGATGTTGTTAATTTGTATGGATGTACGTTTCCCTAAAAAATTATTTATAAATGTTATCCTTTAAAATAATTCAAATGAATTTATATGACCTACTGTATAATCAGATAAGTTAGTTAAGATACATGATATATTTAACTAATTAAATTGAAATAAAACATATTAAATTAATAATTGTAAGAAAAACAAGAAACATTTTTGGAAGCAAGAAAGGAAACAACAATGGAAGCAAAATTTGAAGCAAAATTGGAAGCCACATCAAAATAAAAAAAAAATAAAAAAAATGGAACCCAAACCAAAAGAAAAACAAGAAGCAAAACCAGAAGAAAAACTAGATGTAAAAGTGGAGGCCAAACTAGAAGCCAAAATGGAAGCAAAATTGGAAGGAATATAAGAAGAAAAAATTGAAGCAACATCTGGTACTATTCTTGTTGTCAATATGGAAGAAAAATTTGAAGCCATATCAGTAGAAAAACTGGACTTAAAATGGGAATCAATAACAAACACAAAAATGGAAGCAAAATTGGAAGGCATACCAGAAGCAAAATTGGAAGCAACACTTGGCACTAAACCTGGAGCTAATTCTAGCGCTATTCCTGGCACTAAAACTCACACTATTCCTGACGCTAATCCTGGCACTAAACTTGGCGCTATTCCTGGCACTAATCCTGGCGCTAAACCTGACGTTATTCCTGGCGTTATTTTTCTGGTGCTAATTTTGACGCTAAATCTGGTGCAATTATAAAAAGTCCATATTGCACCCATTTTTGCACGAGAAAAGGTGTCTGATTCATGGAGTAAAATACACTAAATTACGAAGCTATTTTAGGTGCTAATTTTTTGTTCTATTATAGTGATTTGAGGCTCTAAGGTCTGAGGATTCTAGAGAATGAAAGGAAGATAATGTAATCATCTAAGGGTGGTTGGGAGGTGTAATTTTTAAGGAACTTATGAAATTAAGTAGATTGTGAACTGAAGTAATGTGTTGTGACAACAGAGACAAAAAAATAGTTTTATGCAAGTAAATGATTAAGGGAAAGAGAATATTTGAAGTTATTGATAGATTGAGGAGATTGGTGTCTCTAGTAGGTTGGTGCCTACATATTGTTGAGTCGGTGCTCAACTAAGGGGGTCATTGTATCCTATAGGTTGGTGCTTGCAAATATTTCAAATGTAGGTTGGTTCCTGTAGGTAGTGCTAAGTTGGTGCTCAGTTAAGGGGATTCATGTCTTTTGTAGGCTGGTGCCTACAAACATTGAAACAATAGGTTGGTGCCTACATGATTTTATAAGATAATTGTTTTGTGGTTTTCTCCCATTTGGGTTTGTATTTTAAATATATGTGTACCAAGGATTATATGATTGTGTATTTATCATTAACAATTATAGTTGATAAAGTAAAAAATTGATAAATATTGAAAGGAAAGTAAAATTATTCTTATATTGGTTCACGCCCCCTGTGAGAATAAGTAAATGTGCAAACAATTTGTATGAGAGAGAGCTCCCTCGGAAGTATTGTAAACACTGGAAGGTCAATCCCTTCAACACAAATAGATAAACATGAAGTCTTCTCCACAAACAAATATCCATTATTTGATGGATCAAATTATGTATTTTTAACGACCCTCTTGGTCTAACCGTTAATGAGTGAGCAAAACAAGGAAAAACATTATTATGATAATGTAATACACTTTACTCACGCAATTTTTTAATTTTTTTTCTTTTTAGTTACTGAACAACTTTAATCATCCAAAATCTCATACAATACTTACAAAAAATATAATTTAATCAATAAAAACTTTTTAATACGCATCATGCAAATTTCAAACAATTCTAACTAATAATCTGGAATAAGATAAAATGTAAGCATCTTACAAGACACATAAACATCTCATTACTTTAATATAAGTTTGCACAAGTGGCACACCTTCTAATTATGTTGGATACTCAAGTCGCATTATTATTGTATTGAAATATGAA
>JZKD02S1597080.1:0-21993 GCA_000966675.3 Picea glauca
AGTCATATCCCTTCCTGGTTGATGGTAAACCTCCCAAAAAATCCATGGAAATGCTTTCCCGTGGTCGAAAGGGCACATGTAAGGTATGGTATAGACCTTGCTTCCTATTACTAGGATTTATTGTACAACAAAGTATACATCCTATGATATATCGTGCTACATTTTCTTGCATTTTGGGCTAGTACACATACCTGTGTAATTTAACAACTATCTTCCCAACACCAAAATGTCCTGCAACCTTGGAGGTGTGGGCCTCTTTGATAAGATGAAATTGCTCACCTATAGGGACATAGATCATGTCAATCTTGTAGAGTAACCCATTATAGAAATGATAGTTGGCCTTCCCATCACCTTCTTCTATATGAATTTTGATCTGAAGTTGTTGAAACACCTTATTAAAGTCCTTATGTTTTTTGTATGCCTCTATGTATGCATCATGGGAAAAGGATCCATGCACATCAGAGTTTCCAAAGATATAATATTGGATGTGGGTGTCTTTGAAATCATGTCTACTAACATGATTGTGCTTCCCTTCTTATACTTGATAACTAGATGATTTTTTTGTAAAAACTCCATCAACTTGTAATATCTAGTTTATTTTAGCTTACTCAAGGTCTACAAATACTATTGTAGATGGTGATATGTATGGATGATGTTCTCCTTTCCCATCAAATAGTCATTCCACTTCTTGACAACTTGAACTAGGGAATAAAGTTCCTTTTCATAGGTAGGGTAGTTGAGAACTTCACCATAAAATATTTTAGATTGATAGCATACAAACCTTCCTCCTTGCATCAAAACTTATCCCATGGCATACCCACTTGCATCTGTCTCCACTTTGAAATTATTTTGAAAGTTTGGTAATGTGAGAATTGGTACCCGATTGATATTTCTTTTCATCTCATTTAAATCCTTTTGTTGGTTCTTTCCCCATTGGAAACTCTTACCACTCGCTATTATGGTGTGGAGTGGTGAAAATACCAATGAAAATGAATCTATGAACATTACAAATCTCCTAACTTCAATGAAATTTGTAGGAACTAGCCATTTCATGATGACTTCCATATTTGTGGGATCTACCTTGACCTCCCCTCCATCTATCACATACCCCAAATACACCAAATAATACTGAGAAAACTCACATTTCTTGAGGTTAGCCAGAAGTTGGTGCTTCTTCAAAGTCTCTAACACCTGCATAAGATGTGAGATGTGTTCCTTCTAGGTAGCACTATAAACTAGTATATCATCCAAATAGACTATAACAAATGAATCTAGATATTGGCATAATACATCATTCATCAGTCTCTTAAATGTAGTTTGTGGATTACATAAACCAAATGGCATGACCAACCATTCGTATAAATATTTCCTTTCCTTGAAGGAAGTCTTCTAGGTGTCTTATTCGTCAAAACATGCCTAGTGGTATCCAAATTTGAGATCCAACTTGGTGAAATAATTTTCATGTTAAAACTGATCTAATAGATCATCGATACTGGGCCAAGGGTAGTAATGTTTGAGTGTAATCTTATTCAATGCTCTATAGTCAATACACATTCGCCAAGTCCCATCCTTCTTTTGTACAATTATGATAGGTGACCCACAAGGTGAGGTGCTTGGTCGAATCACACCCTACTCCAACAGTTGTTGCAACTACTTGTTCACTTCATTTGCTTCTAGAATGGACTGTCTATACCACCCAATACTCTATAATGGGAAGTCTATCTATAACTGTATTTCATGCTCCACTTCCCTCTTGGGTGGTATCCTTTTAGGCTCCTGGAACACTCCTCTGTATTCCTATAGAAACTCCTCCAACCAATATTTCTTGTCTTTAGGATACCCCTACAAGGATCCATTTACTCTTATTGACTCATCCTCGGTCTAATTTTCTCTTAATAAAAGTAAAACATATTTCTTACTAGAACTAATCAACTTCTTGGATTGGTTGGCACTTACCAATGAGATATTTGAATTTACTTTATGTGCGTTGATGGTGTAGGACATTCCATCCTTGATTAGTGAGTATTTATTGGCTCTCTTCATGAATATTTCATCCATCCTATACATGTAGAGGATTCCAAACACTACTCCACATATGTCAAGGCGTACTACGTCCAATTCCACTTCATCAATAAAATAATCACTTATAGAAAATTTAATCTTACACGGCTTCATTACCTTGATCGTTGCATCCTTGTTTACCCATCCCAATGGATATGGGCTAGGATTATCATGAACCTCCAATACATGATTGTTGTCCATATCTGCTGCTATGAGATTAGGTTTTGAACCAGAGTCAAACATGGCATCTATCTTGTTCTTCTTGACTTGGATCTTGATGTGGAATAATTTGGTCATCTCCTTCTTTTCCTAGTGATGAAGGCTACTAAAATTCACCTCCTTCTACACTGATGTGCCAACAATATTCTCATCCAAATCGTAGTTTCTTTCAACTTGATTGATCAAATTAATGGCTATAAGATAATTTTTCTTTGCATCCTTCTTATGGCTCTTCGATTTAAATCCTAGATGTAATTTCCAACACTTTTCCTTAGTCTTCCCATCAATATTGTAATGGTTACAATGGTTGGTAGGATCCTTGCACTAATGTGAAATGGTTGTTGTATTATTATCCTTCCCCTTTCCAATTCTTCTTCCCCTCCTTGGAATATTCTTGGTGTTATTTCTTCTTGGAACAGCTTGGATACCTTTTATTGTGCCCTATGTTTTCCAGATACTGTGTCTATACACATGCTTCATCCACTATTCTTGGCTCTTGTGAGAGATACTTACCATGATGGCCATCTTTCTAAATTCAATGGTGTACTCATGTACACTCTTCCCTTTCTTATACTTGAATTAGTTCCATTGGATCCATTTGTCCTCTACATACTTGATAGGGTATAATTGGGACTTGATGAGGGTTTTGAAGTACTCCCACCTAGATACTAGTGGATCACTATTGGAGCAAGATATTTTGGGTAAGTTTTGGGAATCATGCAAGAGAAAATAACGCGAAAAGGCAACAAAGGAGAAGCAGGCACATAAGACAATTAGTGCATATTAAGGAGTGGGGACATGGAAGGAGGAAGTTAGTTAGTAGTAGTTATACCATTTGGTCCATTTTGTAATGGGCTAAGCCCTAATATCAATATATAAATATGTATGGTTTTTGGGTAGAAAGTAGAGTTAGTGGATGAGAAATGAGTGGTTATTAGAGTCAGTCAGTGAGAGAGTTTTGAGAAAGTTGATCGGGTAATGAGTTTTTGTTGGAGTCAAAGATGAAGAGCGAAGTGACATATGAGAAAAGGAGCTAAGTGTGAATTGTATGAATTAATGGCTAGGGAATTTTGTATATAATTGATGTATCTTTTATGAGCACGGTGCACACCTGTTGTAAGGATTAAGCATGAATGAATAATATAAGAATACAACCATTGTGTGCGTAGCCTATTTTGGGGTGAACCAAGTTAAATATATGTCATGATGAATGTTGTGATGTGTTTCATTTATGTTTTGATTATGTCACGCTTGTAATGATTGGATGGTTAATATGAATATGTTATATAATAGTTTTGTGTATGTGTTGAATGGTTAAGTAAGGTGAATATGTTACATGTTATGATGTTGTTATGATTTCTTGCAAAGGGTATATTGCATTTTGAATGAATGTTAGAATGGTCCCCATTCCCTTCATGATTGCAGAATCCTATTTCCTACAGTCCCCATAGGTACCTTGAGTAAGAATTCACTTTCTTGCGAGTGATGCCGAAAGGGTCGGTATCTTGGGATTTCTTGGTGAATTAATGTTGAACCCTGATTCTTCCCACTACATGAAAACAAAGGGTTCTGTTGTTGGGACTGGGATATGCTACTGAGGGGGATGTGGAGGCCTACTAAGGAGGATATTGGACAATGTTTGGATACAAAGGAGACTGATTTTTTTGTAGATCAGAATAAGAATCCACGGATCAACACAGAGAAATGGTTACAAAGGTATGTGTTTACATATTTGCATGAAATTTTCTTCACTAACTTTTCGAATATTTTAGCAGAGTGGATCCAGATATTATTTGAACTGATTGGAAGATTTTGTACTATTGTTTTGAGAAATTGGACTCCTGAATTAATTAGGAAAGTCAATTTTATAAGTAATTGAGTATCACGCGCAATAGATTATTGGCTAGAAAGTGTGTTGGGAGGTTACATTGCTGAATTTTCCATAGATTGTACTCAGTCATATAGCGTTTCTAAAAGGGAATTATTCAAGGGACCATGCGAAAGATACCTGAAGTCACTATCTATTTGGATTAAGATGTTATTATGCAACAAGGGAGTTATGAAAATGGAATCTGATTTCTAATTTCCTTCAAGCACATAAGGGAGACTAGGGCCTGACCAGAGGATAGTTTGAGCATAAAAAGGGATGAAATGAAGGAATGAGGAATGGATGGGTTGAGGATGTTGAGAGAAGAAGAGTGTGTGACAAATGAAGAGAATGGAGTATTGCGCAGTGGTAAGATATTTAGACCAAATAAGAAGAGGGTTTTGGCTGAGAGAGATGGGCAACATAGTGGGAACAAGGAAAGATACACTGGTGTGATACTCCAAATCAAAGGAAGTCTACACACAGAAGAAAACATATGTTAGCTCAGTCTAGTAGAATAAGGTCTTTCTCAGATCAGACTATGCGTCGAACCCACGAACCTATGTGCATCTCCAAGAACCAAGGTAAGATATGAAGCTTTGTCAATTATAGTTAGTGAAATAGAGATAGTAGCAAAAGTAGTCAAAGTAGTGGGATTAGTATGTCAAGCCATAATTAGTTAGTGTTATCAAGAAAGAATATCACGCTGGACATGATGGCAAGAGTAGATCCTACTTTAATAATGCATGTATTCCATGGAGTGGGGATAGAGAATATAGAACAACATTTGTTCATTTGTGATACAATATGTATTGTGAAGAAAATCCAAAATGATGGTGTGAAGATTGCGCCATTAGAAACAACATTCAAATATTGTGCATTATTATGGTACCTAAAATATCAGACTATGACACATGTGGGACACACTAGAAAATTGGCAGAATTAAGACGGGCTCTATTGAAAGAGTTCCAAAATCCTAAATCCGAGTCATGATGCATTACAAAGTTGAAAGAGATCAAATAGATAGTAAATGAACTAGTGTGGGACTATGATCAAATATTTAGGATACTAAAGGCTCGGTTGACATTCCAAATTCCAGATGAACAACATAGAGAGTGGTTTATTACAGGATTGTTGCCTCATATATGTTTCCCTTTGATGCAACAAAATAACGTGTTGCAGTCAGAAGCCTTAGAAATTTATATGAAATTAGAAGCATCCCCAGTAGGAGAAAATGGTGTGGGGATGGTTCAAGTGTAGTCATAGTTGGCAGCGCTGACTATTCAGTTGCGGGATCTTGCGAAAGGTAAAGAAAATCACAATGAGGTCTGGTGTATCACATGTATAACAAAATCACACCATAAGAATGAATGTCCATCTTTTCAATAGTATTTGAATACAGGAGCTCCAAATCCATTGGGGTTATGGTGCGATATTTGTAATACGGTGGGTCACCACTCTCATAATTTTTCTTTGATGTAGAAGTACCATAGTACTGTGAGAAATCTATTTTGTAACTTTTTAATTTTGTTGGACATGAAGAGAAGGATTTTCATGAATTTGATTTGATGAGAGAGCGCACTGCATATGCATACAGAGTCCAAGGAGAGGAATCCTAAGGAGGAGCACCATAATATAATACTCCAAGAGGTTATAATCAAGCAGGAAGAGGAGGGTTCAAAGGCCATGGAAGAGGAGGATTCGACAGAGGTGGACGACCTATTATATGTTATAAATATAATCAACCTAGACACTTAGCATGAGACTACCTAAATCCCTACATGACATGTACGTATTGTAGACAACTAGACCATGTGACAAAGAATTGTCCATAATTGATCAAAAAATGGAAATAAAAGAGGAACAAAAATGTACAGATAATAGCAGCAGATACACATGAAGAAAACCCTAATATAGAAATAGTTACACATGGAGGAACCATAAATGGAACGAATCAGATGGATCAAGGAAATAAGATCCACTAGTGGGTCAAGAAAGCGGTAGAGCCTCAATCATTGTTTGACCCTATAAAGGAGAAATAGACGTATATGCAAGAAAGGAAAGAAGTGATAGGATTATAATGGTAGCCTCAACTTCAACCACTCCACCTTTGTATGAAAGACCACCATTGTATGATATTCTAGTAGTATATGACCATTCATAAAGGTAACTTGACAAGGTAAGCACTTTGAGTAGTTTTTTTGAAAAATTGTTTAGAGTTAATGAAAGATGAGGCTTCTTTGAATATGTTGCATAGAATGATTGAATGTTTCACCCAAGAGAAAGAGATATATGTCACACACAAAGAATTTATCTAGGTGTACCATAAGAAGAGAACGAACAAGGAGTTTTGACTCAATGTGCAGATAGGAGACTATGACAGGGAAAATATTATTCTGGATCTAGGCTTGGATGTGAATTTCATCCAGATGAAAAGTTGGGAAATGATGGGCCAATCAAAGTTGATTTGGTCACATATTCAGTTAAGGTTATAAAACCAACATAAGATCATCCTAATTGGAAGGTTTAAAAGAGTAAGTGTTAGCATTGATAGAGTGTGCATCATATCCTATTTTGAAGTGATTGAGATAGTAGATGGAATCACCCCTTACCTAACACTCCTTGGACTTGATTGGGTCTTCGAAAACTAGTCTTTCATTGACCTGAAGAAGAGACAAATGATATTTGAAGAAGAAAAATTTTAGGTTATTGGGTCATTGGATCCTACTGAAGGTAAAATATATGGATAACCAGTAAAGGGGAAAGTGATCGACAACTTGTATAACATGACTGTGTGGATGGATGATTATGTGAACCCTATAGCCGATGGTGTGCTTAGCTGGAGAAGTATTAGTTCATGTGCATCATATTCAGAAGAATCTTTGGAGAATTAGAAATAGAGATTTCATGAAGTGTCCACAAGGAAATGTGCTCGAATTAACTGCACATTGCAATGGATTGGAACTAAGGTATGTGATCCTCCCAGGTATGACAAACTAACTGATGTAGATTATTTTATAAGATAATTTGAATTGAAAATATCAGATCAAAAAAGATTATTGTCATTATATGTCACACTGAAAGTGACCTTGACAAGATGGTGGGTTGCGCATGTGGATGGAATAAGAGATTGTAAACAGTGTAGAAGACTATTAAAAGTCAATTTTGGGACAGAGAATGAAGATAATATGTAGAAGTATACAAGATTGAGTTTTCCGATGGAGCATGTTACACACTATATAGCGACATGGAGTAAAGTACCCAATTAAGAATGGACACATTTGTTTGTACACACCTTGGAAACAATCCCTAAGAATTGGTACTTGGAACTTGAAGTGCATAGAGAAACTGCAGATTGGGAATAATTAATGCATAATTTCAAGGTAAATTTTAGCTTTAAAGATGATACTCATGTAATTGACTCAGCTTTGCAATTCATCAAGAACAATATTTTTTTAGTAGAATATTTAGTAGAACTATTACATGTATGTATCACACATAGATATGCTATGACGGTTGGAGAATTTTTGCATTGTTATAATGTTGTCAAAGAAAACTAAGAAGAAGACAAAGATCCAAGAAATGTGAAAATACCAGAAACTGAAGGAGAGCGCACAGTAGAAGGACCACAACTTGAGTCATTCGTATATGAAAAACCATAGAGAATGCACAAAGTAAACATTGGTACAGAAGATAAGCCCAATTTGTGAACATAGGAGACTATTGGAATGGCGAGACTATGGAGAAGATAGTGGAATTACTGTGCGAGTATCCAGATCTATTTCCGTCTAATTTTTCGAAGATGAAAGGGATTGTTGGGGAGTTAGGAGAAATGAAGATTCCATTGAATCCAAATGCTAAGACAGTAAAGTAGAGGCCATATATATTGAACCTGGTGTATAAGTAGAAGGTGAAAGTAGAGATAGACATGATGTTGGAAGCTGTAATTATTGAACCAGTCACAAAATCAGAGTGGATTAGTCCAATGGTGGTTCAGGATAAGAAGACAGGAGAGATTAGAATTTGTGTAGATCTGAGGAAGTTAAATGATGCATGTTTACATGATCCATTTCCTACACCATTTACAGATGAAGTGTTGGAGAATGTAGGAGGGAAAGAAGCTTATTCATTCATGGATGGATTTTCAATATATCATCAGATCAAGATTGTGCAGGAAGACAGATATAAGACTACATTTGCAACAGAATGGGGGTGTTACTAGTACACAATGATGCCTCTTTTATTAAATAATGCACCAGCAGTATTCTCTAGAGTGGTTGTAGTAGCATTTAAAGAGTTTATCCATAATTAATTAGAAGTATACTTAGATGATTAGATGATGTTTATCTTCTTGAAAGATCATATTGACATTTTGCACTTAATGTTGGATAGGTGTAAGAAGTTTCATATATATTTGAATTTAAATAATTTCATTTTATTTGCATCATTTGGTATCTTAGTGGTCCATGTAGTGTGTAAGAAAGGACTATTGGTAGATTCCATGAATATTATTGTGATTGTTTATTTACCACAGCCAACTTTAGTTCTACAGCTACAAGCAATGTTGGGGCATACATGGTACTACAGAAAGCTCATTAAAGGATATGTGTAGATTAGAGCTCCGATGGAAAGATTGTTGAAGAACGAGAATCATTTTCAGTGGAGTGAGGAATGTTAGGAAGGTTTATATACTTTGAAGCATAAATTGGTTACCACATCGATCTTGATATTTCCATATTGGAAGGAGTTTCATAATTACGTGGAAGCATCATCTATAACTTTAGGTGCAGTGTTAGCTCAGCCTAGAAAAGTAGATATAGATCATCTCATTTCCTTTTCAATAGGGAAGTTGTGAACTATAGAAAAGACCTATACTACGACAGAGTGTAAAGGATTAGCAATGGTGTATTCATTGTAGAATTTTAGACATAACTTGTTGGGTTCACACTTTAAGATGCACACAAACCATTTTTCTCTAAGATATTTGGTCAACAAGCTAGTGTTGGGGGGAGAATATGAAGATGGCTATTATTGTTTCAATATTGGATACTATTAGAAGAAGACATAGGGAACCTAGATGAAAAATTACCATACACGCACTTATTTTTTAGTACAAATGTTTGATTACTATTTTACATAAATAGTTCATTTCTTGAGCACATGAGTAACCCCACCCGATTTTACATTTGCACCAAAGAATCAATTAGTAATGAAGGTCACAAACTATCACCTTATAGCAGGAAATTTGTACAAGTTAGGCACAGATGGAATTCTATGACGATGTGTATTATAACATGAAAGACATATAATATTGGTAGAGGCACATGAAGGGGTTTTATGAGGTCATTACACAGTGTTAGCACTAGAAGTCACCTATGGATTGTATCGAAGGTAAGCCTAGTACCCATTAGTTTATATGTCACAATGAATAAATTTAAAGGGGGTCGAATGGATGCAGACTTAAGATAATATCGTTCTAACTCAGAAAATTGGACTAGCATGCATAAGAAGGTGAGGTATTGATTAAATTCAATCAGTAAGTTGTATTAAGGGTGAGTAGGAGGAAGAACTAGAGAGAATAATTTAGAGGTATGCTATGGACATCTAGTCTTCCAGTATCCTAAGGAGGAACAACTCAGAAAACAAGATCCTCTTGGATTCAAAGTTCATAAAAGGCTGGAGAACGTCACAACAGAACTACAATCAAACCTACATTACAATACAGACATAGCAATCCATGTGAATCTTTCAATCATGGACACTCCATCATTAGAGGTAAACAAGATGGAAAAGAAGCTAACTTAGATTAAACCAGAAGTCTCAAATCATGTTATATAACTAGAAAACCAGAAGATTCATCAAAAGTTTACAATACGAGAGCGTAGATCAACCATCGACCCTTACAAAATATCAAAATGACTCCTATATACTCAAAAAATATTTTCCACTACCAGTAGAGGCGTGCTCGAGCTTCTCGTCCAATTCCATACATGTGTTCTCGGTCAGAATGTGCATGCATTCTCCTCTGTGCATGCCTTCCCTTATCAAAGGAAAGATATGCTCTGCCAGTCCTTTTTGGATTTCAATTTATGCGATGAGACCATGTCTCAAATGTCGCCTCACTTTCATGAACTATTTGCATCGTGATTGAAACATGAATTAATGCCAAGGGGGTGACCACACGCTGCTCTCAGATAGGACACCATATAAACATGTGATTACGGGGCCTCTCAAAGGTGTTTTGGGTTCACACTGCTTTTGAGCCCGCAATCCACCACCTTTTTCCAGGTATTACGTTTTCCAAACCATGGTTTCAATTGCGACACCGCTCAAGAAAATTATCGCCCAAGCATGTCGCATCCTCGTAATGGACCGTGGTCATCAATATTGTGATCTTGAGAGAGGATTTATGATCAATGGTTCAAATATTTCCTCTTCATATCAATGGATCAGATATTTCCTTTTTCGAATCGACGACCGAGATCTACTTCACGATTTGGGCTTCGGACTTTTCAAACTTCAAACTTTATTTTCCCCAAGTAAATCCTCCGGAGTTAAGGACTTGAAGATGCATGGCCTCTAGAATCAGACGACCGATATCCTCATCAGGAATTCGACCACTTTTCTCTGGCACTATACTTCATGCAATTTTGGATTCTCGAAATCTCGTGAGCCGCTAATATGAACTTCAAATGGAATCTCCTCCGCTAAAAATTGATCTTGCTCGCTTGCTTGATTTGAGTCCATATTAGACCACTCCAAGTGTTTCTTTGTGCTCATGGTTGTGATATGTGGCCCTTGACAACTTAATGTGATAACATTTGGCTCCATAGGGGATGTCATTCTCCCTTTGAGCTGCCAAGAACACACAGTTCCAGTGCCTTAGTTGTTGGGCTATGGAGTCATGCTCAAAAAACATCCTTCTAAGAAATAAAATCCGACAAGTGCACTATCCTAAAAAAAAACAAAAAACACATGGGCTCCAGGAGGAGCTTATTTATGTACATTCCTAGACTAACCGATTTTTTACACAGTGCTAGGTAAAAGAGAATTTCTACCAGATCTAGTCAAGCAGCTTCCTGACTGGAAATCCACTGACTTTGTCAGTGATCGATAACAGATGATGCAACCATGACATCAAAACGATTACATCTTTCAACCCTCCTCCTAGTCCCGAAGTCAAGATAAATTTGGTGGGCTTCAATAAATGGAGGAAATGCAACTCCATGTACTCCCTTACAGGTTCGTGGAATAACTGAGGAAACCCAGAAAATGAGTAACAGAAAGCTTGATCTGCTTCATAGCTACTCACATATGGTTGGATGTATCTAGTAAGCACAGGTGAGTGAAGGGATGATGTAGGTTGTTGATCCACTTCTCCTTTGTCTTCTCTGATAACATCTGCTAGTTTATCGTAAGAAATCTCCTCGTGCATATCAATGGATGGCTCCTCCTCTTTATCATGTTGCTTAGTGTCTTCATAGTGATCAAATGTAGGATAATCTTGTTTCTCATCATCACTAGAATATTCATAAAAATGGGCTGCCCTTCATATATATGATCAACCTCTAAAACAATAATTCCATCAAGAATATAAGTGTTGAAAATATCCATTTCAGGGACAACAGTAACTGTTGCTTCTGGTTGGTCATAGACATGATTTTTCTCTTCAATCCTAGGTGAAAATATATCATGGGAAACCTCTTGAAGGAAAAGAGAAGAATCCTCCTCCATAACCATCTCTTATTCTAAATCTGAGACAACAAGTGTATAAGGGGAAGAATATGATACATCCATTTCTATGTAGTTATCAACATTATTATTAATCATACCTAGAAGGCCTTCTTCATCATAAACAGGGTTGGTCAAAACATTTGTCTCATGAACAGAAATATCCTATGCGCTTCCTATTTCACTCAGACCTTCACCAGATTCATCATATGAGGAAGACTCTATCATTTTCTCGATGTGGGATGCAAACTTCTTACAATAGTCATCCAATATAAGATGAGACATGTAAATATCCTTGTAATATACATTAAAGGGATCATGAAAATCCTTCAAAGAATGGATACTAGCAATAGGGAGAGATTGACACCATTCACTAACATCTTCCTCCAAAGAAAATATAAACATCTTGATCAAGACACCCTCGTGAACAAAATTTTTCTCAGGAATGCATATATGAAAATTAAACAAGTTTTTACCACGATGATCATGCTTGCTTCCTTTGAATCTTAGAAGATAATAATCCCATTCATGTATAGTAGGGACAACATTTGGAAAACTAGGAACAAAGGAGAAATTAAAAGAATAAAACCTATGAGCCAAGATGTTTTCCATTTCAGACCAGTGGAGTCACCTAATGATTCTTTAAACATGGAGTTTCCAGGTGAATGATATGAATCCTAAATGTGTCTGTTCTTTGTTCACCATCAAAGACCATATCTTATCGTGGTCGTTCTCCTAGGGAAATTTCCAAGCTAAGAAAGCAGCTGCTAAAAGGCTTCTCGAGAAATATTCTCTAGCTCAGATTCAAGTGTGCTAGAGGTAGCCATAACTGAAATGGTGGAGTGGAAACAGTGGAGTATTCATGTGCAAGTTGCAATCTTCAATGGTTCTAATATCTGATGCACCCTCAGAATCAAAATCTCTTTGTCATTCTATCTTAGGGAAATGTATTCAATTTGTTCCCTGACAACGACGCCAAAAATGATAGAACTAGAAGTCACCTCCAGATTGCATCGAAGGTAAGCCCAGTACCCATCAATATATATGTCATAATGAATAAATTTAAATGGGGTTGAATGGGTGCAGACTCAATATAATATCGTTCTAACTTAGAAAACTGGACCAGCATGCACAAGCAGGTGAGGTCTTGATTAAATTTAGTCAGTAAGTTGTAGTAAGGGTGAGTAGGAGGAAGAACTAGAGAGAAGAATGTAGAGGTCTGCTATGGACATCCAGTCTTCTAGTAGCCTAAGGAGAAACAATTTAGAAAACAAGATCCTCTTGGATTCAAAGTTCAGAAAAGGATGGAGAATGTTACAACGGAACTGCAATCAAACCTACATTACAATACAGCCATAAAAATCCATGTGAATATTTCAATCATGGACACTCCACCATTAGAGGTAAACAAGATGGAAAATAAGTTGACTTAGATTAAACCAGAAGTCTCAAATCCTGTTACATAACCATAAAACCAGAAGCTTCATCAAACGTTTACAATACGGGAGCGTAGCTCAACCATCGACCCTTACAAAATATCAAAATGACTCCTATATACTCAAAAAATATTCGCCACTACTAGCAGAGGCATACTCGAGCTTCTCGCCCAATGTCATACATGTCTTCTCAGTTAAACTGTGCATGCAGTCTCCTCTGTGCATGCCTTCCCCTCTCAGAGGCAAGCTTTGCTCTGCCAGTCCTTTTTGGCTTTCCATTTATGCGGTGAGACCAGGTCTCGACTGTTGCCTCACTTTCATGAAATGTCTGCATCGCAATTGAAATGCAACTTAATACTAAGAGGGTGGCCACATGGTGCTCTTAGATAGGATGCCATATAAACATGTGATTGTGGGGCCACTCAAAGGTGGTTTGGGTTCACACTGCTTTTGAGCCCGCAATCCACCACCTTTTTCCAGGTATTACTTTTTCCAAACCACGATTTCAATTGTGGGACCGCTCAAGAAAATTATCGCCTGAGTACGTCATGTCCCCACAATGTACAATGGTTGTCGATCTTGTGATCGTGAGAGAGGTTTTATGATCAGTGGCTCAAATATTCCCTCTTCAGATCAATGGATTAGATATTCCCTTTTTCAAATCGATGACTGAGATCTGCTTCTCGATTCGGGATTTGGAATTTTCAAACTTCAAACTTTATTTACCTCGAGAAAATCCTTTGGAGCTAAGGATTTGACAACGCATGGACTCCAGAATCGGATGACCGATATCCTCTTCGGGACTTTGACCACTTTTATCTAGCGCTATACTTCGCACAATTTTGGATTCTTGAAATCCTGTGATCCGCTAATCTGAACTTTGAATGGAATATCCTCCACAGAAAACTGATCTTGCTCGCTCATTTGATTTGAGTCCATATTAGACTACTCCAAGTGTTTCTTTGTGCTCATGGCTGTGACCTGTGGCCCTTGAAAACTTAATGTGATAACACGCAAGAAAATAAATATCTCAAAATATTTTGCGTGTAATATTATGGTGGCCTACCCTTCATAAGGATTCCAAGGAATTTTGTAGGACTTGTAATGTTTGCCAAAGAATTGCGAAGCCTTCCAGGAGATATGAAATGTTGTTAGCACAACATGTGACATTACAACCGTTTGATAAATGGGAAGTGAAATTTTTGGCTCTGATCAATCTACCAACGAAGAGATTAAGAGCTAGATACATCATTACTACAACATATTACTTGACCAGATGGGATGAAGAAGAGCCAATTAGATATTGCATCATGGAGACAGTTGCAGGATTTTTGGTTGAAAATGTGGTGACAAGGTTTGGATGTCCAAGAATAATTATGATCAATCAAGGAAATCATTTTTTGAATAGGATTATTATAGCGTTGATAGAGGAGTTTCAGATTCATCATTGGAAGAGCACCCTGTATCATCCTCAAGAAAATGGAACAATGGAAGCATTCAATAAAATATAAGAACATGCACTGATGAAGGTGTGTAATGTAAACTGAGAAGATTGGTAATTGAATATTCTAGGAGCATTATGGGCATATAGGAATACAATTAAGAAGTTGACAGGACAAACCCCATTCAGGCTAGTGTATAGCCAAGAAGTTGTTATGCCTATGGAATTCAAAGTACTGAGTCTGCACATTATTGTGCTGATAAAGGTTACAAAGTATAATGAAATGGAGAAGATATTATCAGAGCTAGTAGAAGTAGAAGAGGACTGATTTGTCACAGGTTTCGATCAGCAAGTTCAGAAAGTGCATGGGAAAGCATGGCATGACAAGAAGATTATACAGAAGAAGTTTCAGATGAGAGACTTAGTTTTTATTTATGACAATAATTTTTTGTAGCACCATGGGAAGTTTCATATGCATTGGTTGACTCAATATATGATCAAGTTTGTGACAAATGCAGGTGTTTTTCAGTTGGAGAAACTAAATGGAGAAGTTGTGGAAGGACTGGTTAACGATAGTCAATTGAAACTATATAGGGATAGTCATACTTCCATGCACTAGTCAGAGTGCGTAGTACGTGTACCATAGTACTTGTATTATAGTGTATTATAGAAGAGAAAGAAGAAGAAAACAAACAAAATAATTTGAAGGATGGGATGATGCATAAGGAGAAATGACTAAGGATTTAATACCATAAAGTGTTTCAGAAATGTGGAAAGAGCAAGGAACTATGCACAGGAAAGAAGTATGAAGTGCGATATATATTTACGGAGAGGGTGGGAGACATATTAAAGCGAATGCATGATTGGAGAAGCATTAAAGAGTGACCATAACAAAATCGTAGTGGAGACACATATCCATAAAAGGAAATCGACGATAAGACTATGACAGACTAGTAATATCTAGACCATGATCCAAAGAATAAGTTGAATTTATTGCAGAATATGGAAAGAATTGAATGTGAAGTACAATTTGTATTAAACTACAGGCTTGGGAGCGAAGAATATAAATAGTTGGAGACAAGTGATAAAATCAGTTGAAGGGTCGATGGAAATAATTTATTTTCATTTGCATTTTCATAGAGATCAACGAGAGAAGAAAGATGAGTGAACACAGACAAAGACAAAGAAGTTAGTTTCCAAGTGAGAAGATGTAGAGATAAATGGTTCCATCGAAGACATGAGGAGCTTCGTCATAGCCAAAGAAACAATGCACAAGGAATACATCAATACTTATGACCAAGGAAACACCGAGAGCATCAATGTTAGGGTAAACCCCGGTTAACTGTCCAAGGGATTATTTACCACCAAGGAAGTCGACAACAAATAAGGTGAAGTTACAGAAAGAGCCGAAGTATGAACTCATAGAGCCAGAAATTCCACAAGGTGTGATCATTGAGGACGATATGCTCAACATAGTAGGAATCTTGAGGTATGAAGTAAGACTCACCCCAGATTCACAAGAAATCATAGTAGAGACACATGAATGGGCGATGGGACTAGAAAAGACAGGTATTTTGAACCTTTTTTATATTTCACATTTTGACAAGAGTGCATAGATAAATATTTGTGTTAATTTATTACTGAGTTGTATGCATGGAGGATTTCTATGGTGAGATAGAATGATATCCATAGACACATAATTGATTGCGCGGATAACTGGGTTTCCATAAAAATGGGAAGACCCATCACTATTATTCACAGACAAGATGAAGGAAAAATCATTGGCAAAAAGAATGAAGGACAAGTATGGCACATTCATAGGTGTGCACGGTTTGGATGTTGCAAGAATCAATGATGATACATTCTGGTTCGTGACATAGGTGTTGGCATGCAAGTTGTTAAGGAAATTTCACAAGGATCAGGTACCAATAGGTGTGATAGAGGGAACTATGAAGTGTGTCGCAAGAGTTCAAATGAGCTGGGAAACGTTCATGTTGAACTAGTTCCTGATAGATTGCAGGGAAGCTCAAGACAAGGGTATGGAATTTAATTATGCCTAGTTGTTAATATGGATAACATTAGTGGCTTGGAGGAAACTAGACGACACTCAATTTTTGGGATCTATGAAGAATCTATGTTTAGCAGTGAGATATGTGAATTTCTGGCATATTGTGCACGAGGAGAGACAACTAGATAAGAACATTACATTCTATGTATACAAGGAAGTAATTCATATGGGTATCCATAATACATCACGCATATTATTATGGGTAGTAGAAGCATACAAGGGGATTGCACACTTCAAAGCTAGAAGACATCATAAGTACATTCAGGCCAACAAGGACCAAGAGTAGCAATGGACAACATGCAGATACAAGTTGAAAGAGGCTGACGTGGGACAGATCATAGAAGACTAGGAAGATGAGTGGAAAACACCAGTACTAGAAACAAAGAAACAAGAGACACAAAATCCATAAATAGAAGAAATAAGAGATGACGAAGAAGAAAAATAACAAGAAATGGAAGGAAATAGTGCAAGAGAAACACAGAAGACAGTGTTGCACTAGGGCAAGAAGTGGAAGGACCAGGATACAAAAGGATCGGTACCGCAACGAAAGAAGAGGAAAGTGATCAAGCAAGTGGCCACCCAATCCCTATCATATGATGAATTAGAAAATATTGGGGATCAAGTGAAAGAGGTGACTGAAGAAGCTTTTGAACGAGTGATGCAGAAGCAAGAAGAAAGGAACTTGGATGTGCAAGCGTAGATTGTTGCATTGCGACAAATTTTGGAGACAGCTAGGATTGCACAAGTCATAATAGGTGAACATGACTAGATGGAGAGCATGGAAAACATGATAGAGGCACACTAGATGACATCTCACCTATCTGCAACATTAGGAGAGAGACGAGGATGAAAATAGCAGCAGAAGCTTTAGAGTTCCCTATAGCGTAATTACAGGAGCATGCAAAGGCACTTAGTCATATTGACTTGGTGTTATCTTAGTTCTCAGCAGAAGTGTTGCATGGTTTTCATACAAGCATGATGCAGGAACTAGAAGTGCGCACGATGTAAATGACGATGGATTTAACAAAGGTAGTCACAGATAAGGATGTGTTGCAAGTAGAATATGATCAACTTAGGCTAGAGCATGAGGAGGATGAACAAAGGATAGAGAGAGTGAAATAGGAGGTCTAAGAGGTTTATAATATTATTCCATAAATTCTCAGGGAGGAAGACAACCCATTAGAAGATCAAGTGACAAAGATGAATGAATCCATTAAGGGATTCCGCACAAAGATTATTGATTTGGAAGCACGCCATATACCAAGCACTCCACCAGAGGAGAGGAAGAAAAGGGAGAAGGAGACAACAACTGTCAAGAACATCAAAGGTATGGAAGCAGAGTGCGCCAAACTATACAAAGAAAGCACACAAGTATGGAGGCAGTTGACAAAAGACATGGAATTGCAGAAAATTGAGCAGAAGCTATAGACTATGTAGGACAAGGCACATAAATTTAAGGAAGTGATGATCACATTACCACCAGCAGGGATGATGGTAGCAATGGTAGAGAATAAAAAGTTGTATTAAGAGATGAACTAGATGAGGGAGCAGTAGCAGGCTCATGCACCGCATATTGAAACACTGCAAGAATAAGTGTACAAGGTAACAACAAAAGTAGCAGCTGCGCAGGGCATGATCAAGAAGGTAGTACAAGAAAGTGCACAAAAACTGAAGGGCCATACTACTGTAGAGACGGTCGAGTGAATTTCACAACGGGAAAAACAAGCAAGAGAAAATATTATAGCTACAAGGGAGACATTCCATAAGTTCATGGAGACCTGGAAGAAAGACTAAAGTGGCTCAGGACAAGCCACATGTGAGTGTTAGGGGCCTCTTAGAGAAGAAAATTTTGGGTAAGCTTTGGGAATTGCATAGAATAAAACAATGCAACAAATCAACAAAGGAGAAACGTGTGCAAAAGAAAATGATTTCATAATAAGGAGCAAATGCATGAAAGGAGGAATTTAGTTAGTAGTAGTTAGACCATTTGGTCCATTTTGTAATTGGCTAAGCCCTAATATCAATGTATAAATATGTATGGGTTTTGGGTAGAAAGTAGAGTTAGTGGATGAGAAAAGAGTGGTGTTTAGATTCAGTCAGTGAGAGAGTTTTGATAAAGTTGATCAAGTAATGAGCTATTGTTGGAGTCAGAGATCAAGAGTGAAGTGACGAACGAGAAAAAGAGCTAAGTGTACACGGTATACATGAACGACTAGGGAATTTTGGGTATAACTGATGTATTCATCTGGATTACTTTCAGAATGAAATGAAAGAAGATATATTACAATGAAATACACACAGATATTGCCATAAACAGAGAAATAAAGCAATATATGATTTCTATCAATGAAAGAAATGTACAGAGACTATAAAAATACAGAGTGAATGAACTCGCTAGAATGTTAGCATCTTATCTTTGATCAGAGATGTGATGGCTACGCTCATTCTCCAGAAGATGAGTACAATGAAGCTCTGAAGGAATTTTTACAATAAACATGAATTTCAAAACCATAGACATCCAAAAACCTAACCTTAGGAAATGAAGCACCAAAATTCATGTGGGCCTCATTGGTGTAAGTTAGTACATCAACTTCCCAGGGTTGTAACTTGATGCAGCCCGTGCTCGCAAGCACGTCCGCTCACAGGATCTTCTCTTTTTCCCCGTCCTGAAGAACTCCAAGGCTCTTCTATTTCCCTACCAGGAAATCTGCACCCACAACAATCCTCGTGGGATCCCCCTCTTTACAATTGGGAGATCCAACTTCGCGACTTCATGAGGTCAGTGGTCAAGCACTGGTTTCAAAAATCCCTGAAACCCGACAACAATCAATGCTGACCTTTCCGTCTCCTATTAGGAATTTCCCTATCGTGATTTAGGCACTCGCTATATCAAGCAACTCGTCTTACCGACTCCCGAACCCCGATACACCGAAACTCCGATGCGCTCGTGAGTTGACCTTTCAACGGTCCCTTCACTCGATCGACATTTCGGAGTTTGCAATATCACGAATCCTAAGGCATATGTTTTGGGCCTTCTCACCCCGAAACTCTGATATACTGTGCCACCTGTCCACCTCTCTGACCCTTGTGGCCTCACACTATCCTTTAGCCTGTTGGGATATCGCATTTCACAATTTCGTGATTTCTATTTCCAAATTTATGGGCTTCAACCTACGAAACCCCAATGCACGATTTCACATGAAAATTCGACGGCCCTTGTGGCTCGGATCTATGTCTCTACCCCTCCTAAGCTTTAAACCCTATGAAATATTCTACCATATCTCCCTTGCACCTCTGTGAGATCTAACGGCTCACGGGATGTCACGAATCCTCCTTGGAGAATACCGACTGTCTGTTCCTCCCTTGAGAAATCTGTGAAATCACCAAGCGTTCCTCCATGGAACTCATCCACCTGCATGCAAACTTGCAATGCTTGCTTAGAACTTCAAATTACTTAGCCTTTCCTTCCTTCAACTCCTTCAAAGGTCTTCTTCTCCTTTGATATTTTCCACGACTCTACGTATTTAAGGAAAACCTTTGTACGCACTCCTTGCGGAAAATCTTCAAACACTTCCAAGTGTTGAATTCCCTTCAACACTGCGCACACCTACAACAACAATCTCTTGACGCTTCACTCAGGTTCACAACCCTGAAGCTTTGCTTGGCCTGCGCACTCCTTGCATGGCTCCTGTACTCAACTGCACTCCTGTGGAGATGAGAAAAAAAGTTATCTCTATATGAACCCTCTATCAATGCACTCCTTGCAGACACTTCAACTGCACTCTGTTAAAATTTTAATTAAAATAAAGTACCAAGGCAATTGTTTCTCTTCCCTAGGCACCTAAGGGGGAGAAAATGTCGAATGTGGGTCCTAGTCAAATTAATTTGTGAGATGCAAATTAAAAGGTGACTTTATGACTAAAGTGAGGGTGAGTGAAGAGACACCAAATCTCATCCACCCATCTGATCTAATCTCAACCGTTAGATTAGAAAACCCCTCACCTTCCCTCATGAGGTCGACTTGGGAAAGAGGGCGCACCCATTCTTGGGAAGTTCAAGCAATCTTGTTGAGAGAGCAAGAGACTCTTAGTGAGATGCCAAGAGAAGGGACCTTTGGTGAGATGCCAAGGTCAGATCTTGGTGAGATGCCAAGAGGCTCTTGGTGAGATTCCAAGAGCAAGAGGAGTTGATGCATTCTTGTTGAGAGAACAAGAGAGAGAGAAAGAGAGAGGTCAAGCTGAAGAAAAGAGACAATAGCTGCAATTTCTGAGAGTATTGGCATGCATTCCAAGGCTGTCGAACAACATTTATTGGCACAGAAATTGAGTCTTAGCAGAGTTTTGGCATGAATTTTGAGACAGTCCGTACAACATTAATTGATGGGATAGTCGTACAGATGTACAGATTTCTGGTTCAGAAATCAAGGAGAAAAGCTACAGGAATGTCCAGATAAGTTTGTGTAAATATCTGAAGATGAATATGCTGTAAAAGAATTTCTCAGAGGCTCATAAATAATACAAAGCCCTCTCTCACTGGTTTTCCCCTTGTGGGTTTTTCCAGGGTCGAAGTTAGACCGAAAATCTTTTTGTCTATATTTTCTGAGTTTTGCATACTGCTGATATTTTATTTCTGCATTGAAAACGATGTTCAGAATCCTCATGTTTCAGTTCTGAAGTTTATTTTCTGTTAAGTTTTTATATGCTGAAACACTGCTGTAACATATGTTGAAACACCGCTGCAACATATGCTGAAATAGTGCTGAGACATATGCTGAAACAGTGCTGGAACATATGCTGAAACAGTGTTGTAACATATGCTGAAACACCACTGTAACATATGCTGAAACACCGTTGGGACATATGCTGAAACAGTGCTGGAACATATGCTAAAACATTGCTGAGACATATGCTGAAACAATGCTTGAACATATGTTGAAACAATGTTGTAACCTATGCTAAAATAGTGCTGAAACTGGAGTTTTGGCATTTAACTTTGGTTGAAAAATCAGCGAGACTGAAACTGGGTTGGGGTCTGAATTTTTAACATGGTATCAGAGCTGAGTTGAAGAGAGGCAGAAATTTCAGCAGACAGAAAGTAGGGACAACAGTCACTTCACAGGGAAGATTTTTGAATTTGTGATTTTCAGCAAAAAGAGGGTCATGGCTACTG
>JZKD02S1597080.1:30098-40761 GCA_000966675.3 Picea glauca
TGTCATATTGCCATGGTCTACTCAACAATAGATGACAAACATCCATGGGAATAACATCACACAAGATCTTATCATTATATCCTCCTATCTTGAATTCAACTAAACATTGTTTTGTGACAGTTACCTGGTGTCCCTTCTGTAGCCACAAAACTCTGTATGGGCTTGGATGATCAGTCGTCTCCAGCTCCAGCTTCTCTACCATCTCTGTAGATACAAGATTATCCGTGCTACCGCTGTCTACAATGACCTTGAATACCCTGTGCTTGGTCTTGCAAGCAGTCCTGAAAAGTCTGGTCCTTTGGATTGAACTTTCCACCTCCTTCTCAGGTGTCAAAAGGACTTTTTGCATCATCAGCGATCTTCTGCCTTCAGTGTCTTCTGCCTCAACATCCTGCCTCTGCGCCTCGACGAAGTGAGCTTCTCCAATGTCCTTATTTTTATATGGACACTCATAAGACTTGTGCCCATTCTTTCCACATGTGAAGTATGTGATTACTCCACCTCTTCCTCTTCCTCTACCTCTAGTACGAGGAAAAGTGTAGTTGTCAGCATAATCTCCTCTCTGCTCAGTATGTTGTCCTCGTTGTTCATCATATTGTTGCCCTCGCTGTGAGGTTACACCTCTCTCAGTTTGAGTTGGAGGTTTCTTCCAATCCCCGTTAGGCTTCTGGTATTTGTCCTGGGCAACTGCTTTGCCTCTAGGCTGACTTCTGCCTCGGCCCCTCTGACCCTGCTTTCGGCTCAGCTTCTCTTCCGCTTTCAGAGCCATATGATAAGCATCTTCCATCGTTCGGATGGTAACCATGCTCATCTCATCCTGGATATCATATATCAGGACATTCATGTATCTGGCAACCTTTTCATCATCGCTCTCCCGATGACCTGCTCTGATGTTCAGTTTGTAGAATTCCTCAGTGTATTCTTTCACTGTCATCAACTTCTGTCTCAGGTTCTGCATTCTCCTGAACAGAGTAATTTGATAGTCCCTGGGGATGAATTTTTCCTTCATCTTCGCTATCATCCTGTCCTAGCTCATAATCTTCTCCTTTCCCTTGCAGTGTCTATCAGCTTGTAGTTCATCCCACCACAATGTTGCATGTCCTTTCAATCTCGTGACAACATGCTTGATTTTTTTATCCTCTTTGACATCTTCATAGTTGAAGTATGTATCCAGAGCTCTAATTCAGTCTAGAAGCTCCTCTGCATCTAGATTTCCTTCGTAAACTAGAATTTCCATCTTCACTCTCGCACCCATCCTTGCAATAGCTTTGATCAAATGCTCGTTTGATGCATCTTCGGCTGCAACTTCTTCTTCTCGTTCAGCCTCAATCTCGCTTTCAGAATCACTCAGATCCCCTGCACTGGCTGTGAGTCTTTGTGTTGTCTCCATGTCTTTGAGTCTAGCTCATAGATCATGCATTTGTCTCTCCATGACTGGATCTGTCATATGCCTGCCTCTTCTTCTCTCCATTTCCCTATCCTCTGGATCGGGTGATTTTCTATCTCTATTTGGCGGCATGGTGAAATCTCTTCTCTGCTACAGAAAGAAAAGAATTTTTCTATGCTCTGATACCATTTGATGTGTATCAGAGTGCTTCTTTACCTCTTATGCCTCCCTTTCTTGAAATGTACAGACAAGAATCAAGCTCTGATACCAAACAGACACAGCCCATGCTCGCAAGCACGTCCGCTCATAGGATCTTCTCTTTTTCCCCGGCTCGAAGAACTCCAAGACTCTTTTATTTTCCTATCGGGAAATCTTCACCGATAGAAATCCTCATGGGATCCCCCTCTTTACAATCGGGAGATTGGACCTCGTGACTTCGCGAGGTCAGTGGTCGAGCACTGGTTTCATGAATCCACGAAACTCAACAACAGTCAACATTGACCTTTCCCTCTCCTATCGAGACTTTCCCTATCACGATTTCGACACTCGTCATATCAAGAAACTCGTCTTACCGACTCCCGAACCTCGATACACCGAAAATCCAATGCACTTGCGAGTTGACCTTTCAATGGTCCTTTCACTCCATCGGCATTTTGGAGTTCGCAATATCGCGAATCCTAATGCATATGTTTCGGGCCTTCTCACCACAAAACTATGATATACTGTGCCACCTGTCCACCTCTCTGACCCTTGTGGCCCCACACTATCCTTTAGCCTGTTGGGATATTGCGTTTCGTGATTTCACGATTCCTATATCCAAATTTACGGGCTTCAAACTATGAAACCCCGATGCACAATTTCACGTGAAAATCCGACGGCCCTTGTGGCTTGGATTTATGGTTCTACCCCTCCTGAGATTTGAACCCTCTAAAATATTCTATCGTATCTCCCTTGCACCTCTGTGAGATCTAACGGCTCACAGGATGTCGCGAATCCTCCTCGGAGAATACCGACCATCCGTTCCTCCCTTGAGAAATCTGTGAAATGACCAAGCATTCCTCCACAGAACTCATCCACCTACACGCAAACTTGCAATGCTTGCTTAGAAATTCAACATACTTAGCCTTTCCTTCCTTCGACTCCTTCAAAGGTATTCTTCTCCTTTGAGATTTTCCATGGCTCTGCGTCTTTAAGGAAAACCTTTGCATGCACTCCTTGTGGAAAATCTTCAGACACTTCCAAGTGTCGAGTTCCCTTCAACACTGCACACACCTACAGCAGAAATCTCTCGATGCTTCACTCAGGTTCACAACCCTGAAGCTTTTCTTGGCCTACGCACTCCTTGCATGGCTTCTGTACTCAACTGCACTCTTGCGGAGATAAGAACAAAAGTTATCTCTATCTGAACCCTCTGTCAACGCACTCCTTGCAGACACTTCAACTACACTCCTTGCAGGAATCTCTGACTCAGATAGAGAAACAATTGAAACTCATTTCCATTTTCCTTCAGACTTCAAACTCAAACATGAAATCATATACATAGCATATAAAGCAAATGTATAACAGGAAGCAAACATTCATGAGCATATCATTCAACATCAATGCACAGAGAACAACACAAAAACCATGAATTTGAATCAACTTCTTTCTATTAATCCAAATATATGTACATGGGTGTTCTTACACAGCTCTCTGCGTGATCTTGCTCAAATGCTTCTAACTCTCCATAATGTTACAATACACAATGAGGTGTCTATATCCCGTTTCCCTCTTGCGCTCTAAAACTGTCTAATCTAGAATTAAATTCTATCTACTTTACATTAACTACTTTAAATGCCTTCTACCCACTAAGGATGAGATCTTAAAGGCTCAAGGTATGTTTACAATATACAAGTGTGCCTCATCTTAATGGCTCATTTAAGATTGCACAACAATTTCAAGGCGTTTTCAAAATTTGTGTTGGTGCTCGTCCAGCTGTCCTCCGCTTCCGCGCTGGCTCACTTGATGTTGGTGATGCTCCTGCATCATAAATTTTTCATATGATCTCCATTTTAGGCGTTTGATAGCCCATTGGAAAGGTATTTTCGAGAAGTACACATTATGTGACTTTGTTAATATTTTGACTATGGAAAGCCAAAAAACGTTGTTTAGGGCCTAAAAACAACCCCAGAAGTACAAAAAGATGTACTGACATGAAAACTGCTAAAATAAGCCAGTTGGAATAGGTGGGTAGCCACCAATATCCACTTGGATGTTGTGTAGGGCTTCAAGATAGCTTCGAAAGTGCAGAACCCACAATTAAAAAGAGATTTCACCATTACAGATAAACATGTTGAACTGAAAACTGTCAAGATGAGCCAAGTGGAATTTGGAAGAGGTGGGTGGCCACCAATATCCACCTAGATCATGTATCTTTTATGAGGGCATTGCGCACCTGTTGTAAGGATTAAGAATGAATGGATAATATAAGAAGCCAATCGTTGTGGATGTAGCCCAGTTTGGGGTGAACCATGTTAAATCTATGTGTCATGATGCATGTTGTGATGTGTTTCTTTTACGTTCTAATTATGGTGCACTTTTAATGCTTGGATGGTTAATATGAACATGTTATATGATGGTTTTGTGCATGTGTTGAATGGTTAAGTAATATGAATATGTTAGATGTTATGATGTTTTTATGATTTCACACACATGGTATATTGCGTGTTAAATGAATTTTAAGTATGAATGAATGTTAGAATGGTCCACATTCCCTTCATGACTACGGAATTTTGATTCCTGTAGTCCCCATAGGTACCTCGGGTGAGACTTCACCTACTTGTGGGTGATGTTGAAAGGGACGGTATCTTGGGATTTGTTGGTGACTTAATGTTGAACCCCGATTCTTCCCACTGCATGCCAACAATCACCCTCTAGCCTAAGTGTTTATGTATGGCTTTCCAACTAGGTTAAAGCATGGCCCTTTAACTTCATTCTGGAAAATTATATCCTCTATTCTTCATATATATAGTGAACACTGAAATAAACTTCTTATCATTGCAACAAATGATTTAGTTTTAATGCATTTATCTCACTTTGGTATGGATTTATGTCCACTTTTACTTCCATTTTGAATAAAGAATGTGAAGGGTTTACCATACTGGAACTCAACTACTCTTTCTTGGGTTCTTTCCACAACTCATTTTCTGGGTCTTTGTTATCCCTCGGCTTCCTGACTGATCCGATATTAGAGTTCAAGCCCCCAACTTCTCCAAACGATCTGAGATTGCTTCCTAGAGTCACCATGAGGAGGGAAATATTACAAGATATGTTAGTGTGTTTGTCTTCCAGACTCACAAATATCTCATTTTTTGGATCTCAAGGGTTATTATGAACAAGCTCGTCGACCATGGATAGGGTTCTATGACTTTCCTCTTAAACCAATTCTTGGATCCTTACAACTTTCCCTGAATACCCCAAGAAAACCTGCTCTAATACCAATATAATATGTAAATTGTCATTGATATTCCACTAGACAGATCGTCACAACATATCTAATAAAATACCGAAATCTTTGCAATGAAGATTAATTTCCTTTAGATATCAAATTCTTTAATTATTGATTTTCTTCTTAAAATGTATGAAATATATTAAATATGAAAAATAGATAACATAAATAAATACTCACACACCATCCACAAATAAACACCGTGAGTTCGCTAGAAGGTGAGGCCGCTTTGCTATCTTTTCTTCAATTGCAAGTATAAAGAAAGATGCACTCCTTGTAGAGTTTCCTTTGACACCGTGGCCTATATGGCTGCTACATAATCTCTCCTACTCTATTTTTCTCTCAAAATATCACTCGTAGGTGCTCTGATCAACTATGGAACAAATACAATGCTAAATAATGGAACCCCTTCTCCTCTTAGTGGAACGGTATTTAACATAGTCCGATAGCCATCTAAGGGTAGGGTTTTGACTTCCTCAACGCTCAATTGTGATAAGGTTTTGAACCTTCTGGAATATTCCTAAAATTTCATGTGTCTAGCCCCATATGCATGAGTAATGGGGGATGATGTGGCATCTAATCATACGATGGTGGTCAACATGGTAGGTCAACTTGCGAGAGCCATAAATTTTGCATATGAGTTATGATCCACATGATTTTTGAACCATTGGAAGGGCATCAATGTGTAGAATAGCATCAAGGGGTCCCATCTAAAGATGGGAATGTTTTGACCTCAACAAATGTCATTTGATGTCTCAAAATGGATCTGGAAGGTTTCAAACCCCAATTTTCCAAATTGGGGCCTTCCATTAAAATGACCCTACAAGTTGATTCCTCCAATTTTTCCACTCTGAAAACACCAATATAGATGATCAATAATATAATGATCCAATATGGAACGCACTTCCTTATGATTATTTCTCTAGGTTCAAGTACTTCTTAACTTCCATTAATAACTTCTCTAGATGCACTTGGATTTATTTCTTAAAACTTATGAGTAAATTTTTTGACATGTTTTTTTCTTACAAAACCTTTGTAGAAAACAAATCTAGACATCAAATTCAAAATTTAAGAACAAAGAATCAAGGAAAATATGTTAACAAAAATTACAACTTATTACACTACATAGGGTATTCATATGCAACATATTGTTGTTGAGATAAAGAATCAAATATTAAAGGAAACGTGGAATTGTATTATTTCTTCTGATTCTTTCTTTGGGTTCAAGTACTTCTTAACTTCCATTAATAACTTCTCTAGATGCAATTGGATTTATTTATTAAAAATTATGAGTAAATTTTTTGACATGTTGTTTGCTTACAAGACCTTTGTAGAAAACAAATATGGACATCAACCTCAAAAGTTAAGAACAAAGAATGAAGGAAAATATGTTAACAACAATTACAACTTATTACACTACATAGAGTATTCATATGCAACATATTGTTGTTGAGATAAATAATCATATATTAAATAAAATGGGAAATTGTATGATTCAATCTAAGGGATTAAGTTCTCATTTTTGGGTGGAAGCCATTAATTGTGCAAATCACATAGTTAATCACACTCACACAAAAGAACAACACTAAAAGAAGTATTGAGTAAAATAAAACTAGATGTAAGACACTTTCATGTGTTTGCTACTGAAGCATGGGATAACTTTTCTTATGAGAAAATGAAAGCATTACAACCTAAGAGTGAGAAGTGCAATCTTGTTGGATATTTTGAAGATGTAAAAGTTTATAGAATTTTTCAATCTCATTCCAACGAAATTATTATTAAGATAGATGTTAAGTTTGATGAAGGTCTCTCAAGTTGTGATCCTAATTCGACAACTGTACCATCTTTGACAATTGTTCCCTCTTCTATTACCAACTTTTCTGCTAGTGTTCCTATTCTAGTTTCTTCTTTAGATGATGAAAGTGAGGATGGAAATATACCTTTGTTTGTTCACCTTCCTCTAGTTGGGTTTATTGAACATGAACCTACACTAGCACCACATCTTCCTCGATGGGTCCATACAACACATGAAGTAGTCGACGATCTTGCCAGTTATCCTTCAAGTTGGCATCATACACATTCACGGTGCTAGCAAGCTTCCTCTCGTTTGCCTTGATTTTTAGAGATTTATGATCTACACAAAAATGAATGAAGAATATTGTTCTTTAATGGGGAAGAATACTTCATATCTTTTAACTCTTACAAAAGGAAGAAAACTTCTCAAATGAAAATGTGTGTATAGAACTAAGTATGCATCAAATGGAAGTGTTGAAATACATAAGGCTTAGTTAGTTTCCAAAGTATTTTCTCAAGTAGAAGGGATTGATTATAATGAAACTTTTTCCTCCATAGCCGAAATGAATTCCATTTGCCTTGTTCTATCCCTTGTTGCCTCATATAAGTGGGAGCTCCATTAGATGAATGTTAAATATCTCTTCTTGCATGGGGGTTTGCAAGAATAAATTTATATGGAACAACCTCCTGACTATATTTAGAACGATTCCAACCTTGTTTGATGCCTTAAGAAATCTATCTATGCCCTTAAGAAAAGTGTTTGGACTTGGTATGCTAAAATGGATAGAATTTTTATTGCATCAACGTTTTTAGATGTCATTATGATCCCAATGTATATACCAAAAATGTAGGTAACCATCTCATAATACTTGTTCTTTATGTTGATAACTTTATACTTACATGTAGTGTCCCCAAAATTTTAACCCATGTGAAATCCATATTTAAGAAGAAATTTGAAATGATAGATTTAGAATATCTGAATTATTTTATTGACCTCCAAGTCTTGCGTACCAAGAAAGGAATTTCCCTTTCTTAGTCTAAGCATGTGACCTTCTTTTCCACTTTCCTATAAAAAAATTATAAACCAACTCCAACTCCCTTCATATTTGGAATCAAACTTAATATCACTAGTATTACAACCGAAATAGATGTCACCTTCTATTGTCATTTGGTAGTTTTTTTTTTCTATCCATTATCCATGTATCATCAATGTGACTCATGACCAAATTAGTTGGTAGTTTTTTGTTTTATCCATCATCCATGTATCATAGATGTGACTCATGACCCAACAAAATTAGATTTTTTTCAAAAAGTCAACATTCCTTCAATTAAACAATAAAACCATATGTGGAATATTCCAATATGTCTGTTCTATAATTGCTCGCTATGCACATTGAGAACAAAACAAACCATACTTTTGTGATCAAAGTTGAAGCCCAAGATCAATTCAATTGCATCTTGATAACATTTTTTTTACAAATAATATGAACATGACATCCCCCTCACTGTGTGATTATTTCGTGTAAATGGTTAATTCATGATATTATTATGCAACATGGTTCTAGAATGTGCTTTGACTTGACTTGCATAATTTTAATTAAAGAGGAAATGTCCAAAGACTATGCGGTTGAAAATTATACTTGCAGAGACTTCGGGACTCCACATGCAAAGCCACAGTAGTGAGTTAATGAATTCCAAGAAGAGTACAAAATATTAAACACCACAAAATCGTTGGTAGTTGACCAGAGGTAGAATCACCCACAACTTTCTATAAATAGACAAAATCAACTAATCACCCAACTAACTATTATAGGCCTCGGTTAATAGAAGAAATTATATGTTTTAACACTCCCCTTAATCTAGTTGATTTCTAGAACCACAAAATTAAAAAGACATGTCACCATTGTTAATTGACACATAAAATAGAAGTTGACTCATTCTCCACATGTGAAATCTCTTTCAAGAGTTTTTTTAGACATATTGTATGGCATGATGTTGTAGTGGCTGCTACATATTGTGTTTCTGCAAAAGATATTGAGACAATGGGCTACTTCTTAGAAGCCCTTGAAATCAAATTTGTGACAAAATGAAAAGCATGTCCTAAGTTGTTTTTCCTATCATCAATGCTACCAACAAAGTTACTATCTGTGTATCCTATAAGTATGTTCTATTCAAAAGTTGTGTATAACAATCCATAATCAGTGGTACTTGCAATATACCTTAAAATTATTTTTCCAACTTTCCAGTGAGAATCCTTGAGAGACTCCATAAATCTGGAAATGAAACTAACTGCATACATAACATTAGGTCTAGTTGCAGTAAGATACATGAGGATTCCCCCAAGTCTCTTATACAATGTCGAATCAATTGTTGGTCCATCATCCTACTTACTCAATTTTGTTCATGTTGCAATAGGTGTTTATGTTGGTTTCTATTTGTCCATCATGCACCTTTTTAAGATATATGTAGCATATTTTTGTTGACATATAAAAATGCCTTGAGCAAATTGTTTAACTTCAATTCTCAAAAAGTACTTCATGAGACCAAGGTCTCTCATCTAAATCTATATGGCATTTTTGAAATAATCTAACAACATATTTCCATTATATATCATATCCTCAACATAAAGACAAACTATAATAATTTTAACTTGTTGATCTGATTTGGCATAAAGAGTGGGCTTATGTTGGAGCAGGCCATTTTGGGTAAGTTTTGGGAGTCACGTAGGAGCGTACCGTGCAACAAGTTAGCATAGGAGCAGTGTGCAAAAAAGACAATTAGCACATTTTTAGGAGCTAGTGCGCAAAAGACAGAAGTTAGTTAAGAGTTTTGGGACATTTTGTCCACTTTATAATGGGTTAAGCCCTAATAGAAATGTATAAATAGGTATGGGTTTTGGGTAGAAAAGGGGGAGGAATAAAAAAAAAGAGTGGTTTTTTTGTATTCTTGTGAGTTGAATATCATTCAAAGAGATATGTGTGCATTGCAGCATAGAATGGCTTGGGTAGGTTTGGGATTCAACTGAAGATTATTGTATGAGCACGACGTGGACCTTTTGTAAGGATTGAACATGAATAAGATAAGAATCTAGTCATTGTGGATGTAGCCTTGTTTGGGATGAACCACATTAAACTCCTATGTCTTGATGTGTTTTTTGTCATGATGTGTTGGTATATTTTGTTCATTGTGCACATGTAGTATATGCTTAATGGCTAATAGGCATATGTATTTGATTGTTCCGCGCACTTATTGAATGGTTAAGTAGGATGAATTTGTCATATGCTATGATGTTTTTATGAGTTCACACACAGGGTATATGAATGAATGTTAAGTAAATAGCAAGGATGAAATTCTCATATTCCCCCATGATTGTGAAAACCTGGTTCCTATAGTCCCCATAGGTACCTCAGGTGAGACTTCATCTTCTTGTGGGTGATGCCAAAAAGGCTGATATCTTGGGATTTGTTGGTGATTTAATGTTTAACGCCAAGTCTTCCCATTGCACACCAACAAATGGTCATGTTGTCAAGAGCAGGATCTGTGAATGAGGGAAATGTGGAGGTCTAATAAGGAGGATATTGGACCATGGTTGACCATGAAAGAGATCAAGTTTGTTGTAGATCAGAATAAGAATCCATAGATCAATGCAAAGGAATGGATACAAAGCTATGTGTTTACAAATTTGCATGAAATGTTTTTTTACTGATTTCTCGAATATTTTAGCAGAGTAGATCCAGACATTTTTTGAACATATCAAAAGATATCGAGCTGTGGTTGTGAGGAATTAGACTCATGAATTGATTCAACAAGTTAATGCAATAATAAATAAGACATCATGGGAAGTGGATTATTGGTTGGATAATGTGTTGGGAGGTTACATTACTGAATTTTCCATAGATTACACTCACTTGTATAGTGTTGCTGAGAGGGAATTTTTTAAAGGACCACATGGTAAATACCTAAAGTTACTATCTACTTGGATTAATATGTTGTTT
>JZKD02S1597080.1:40811-56148 GCA_000966675.3 Picea glauca
GATTCAACAAGTTAATGCAATAATAAATAAGACATCATGGGAAGTGGATTATTGGTTGGATAATGTGTTGGGAGGTTACATTACTGAATTTTCCATAGATTACACTCACTCGTATAGTGTTGCTGAGAGGGAATTTTTTAAAGGACCACATGGTAAATACCTAAAGTTACTATCTACTTGGATTAATATGTTGTTTTGCGACAAGGAAGTCATGAAGATGGAATTTGATTACCTAAGAAGCTAAGAACCTTCACACACATAGGGGAACTAGGGGTTGACCAGGGAGTGATCTGAACATAAAGAGGGATGAAGAGAAGGAATAAGGAAAATATGGGTTGAGGATGTCGAGAGAAGAAGAGTGTGTGATGGATATAGAGATTGAAATATTACATAGTGGTAAGAGATTTAGACCGAATAAGAAGAGGATTTTGACTGAGAGAGAGGGCCAACACAGTGAGATCAAGGAAAGAGACAATGGTACATTATTCCAGATCGAAGGAAGTATGCGCACATAAGAGGAAAAAATCCATCAAATCAGTCTAGTATAAGAGGATCCCACTAAAATCGGACTTTGTGTTGAACCCACAACCCCATGTGTGTCATCAAGAACTAAGGTAAGATCATAAGTTTTTTCAATTGTACTTAGTAAAGGAAGTAAATATAGTAGTAGAAGCAATCAGAGTAGCAAAAGTAGTACATTGAGTCAGAACCACTTAGTGTTATCAGAAAATAATACCATGCAGAACACGATGGAAGGGGTAGATCCCACCTTAAGGATGCCTCTCCTTCAAGGGGCTGATTCAAAAGATCCAGAACAACATTTTTTCATTTGTGACACAATATGGACTGTGAAGAACATCCAAGATGATGATTTGAATACTGCGCAATTGGCAATGTCCTTGAGGAATCACACATTATTATGGTATATGAAATATCTGAATACTACACCTATGGGTCAAACTAGAACATTGGTAGAGGTAAGACAAGCCTTGTTGAAAGAATTCCAGAAGCCTAAGTCTTAGTCACAGTGCATTACATAGATAAAGGAGATCAAACAAACAGTAAATGAATCAATGTGGGACTAGATCAAAGGTTCAATATACTAAAGGATCAGTTGACTTTCTAGATTCTATATGAAAAACATAGGGAGTGGTTTATTACATGATTTATGTTGCATCTCTACTACCCTTTTATGCAACAAAATATTGCATTGCAGTCAGAAGTTATGGAAATTTCTATGAAATTGGAAGCATCCCCTATAGGAGAAAATAAAACAGGGATGGCTCAAGTTTAGTAACAATTTGTCCCACCGACTATTCAGTTACAGGAAATTATGAAAGGAAAATAAAAGAGTGAGGGAGTCTGGTGTTTCACATGTAGAACAAAGTGTCATCATAAGGATGGATGTCAATATTTTCAACACTATTTGAATACAGGATCTATAAATCCATTGGGGTTATGGTGCAAGATTTGTAAAATGGTGGGTCACAACCTTTATAATTGTCCGTTGATGCAGAAGTACCATAGTACTATGAGAAATCTATTTTTAAACTTTTTCAAGTCTATCGGACATGAAGAGAAGGATTGTCACACATTTTATTTGATCAGAGAGCACACTACATACGCATATAGAGTCTAGGAAGAAGAATCTTAAGGAGGAGATCTGCAGTATAATACTCCCATAGGATATAATCAAGGAGGACAAGTAGGTTTTAGAGGCCATGGAAGAGAAAAATGACCTATTATATGTTATAACTATAATCATCCTAGAGACTTGGTGCAAGACTTCCCAAACCCCAACACAATGTGTACTTATTACAGAGCACTAGACCATGCAACAGAATATTTCCCACAGTTGATCGCTAAATGGAAAGAAAAGAGGAACGCAAATGTATAGATCATCACAAGAGAAGCACACGATGAACAACCTAAGATAGCAGCAGTTAAGCATGGAGGGATGAGAACCAGAGTGGATGTGACAGATCAAGGGAATAGAATCCACCAGTGAGAAAGGAAAGAAGTTGAGCCTCTTCCATTGTTTGATCGAAGAAAAGAGAAAGAGACCTACCAGCAAGCAAGAAAAGAATCGGTTGGACCAGAATGGATAGATTCAACTTCATCCATGCCACATTTATATGAAAGATCACAGGTGTATGATATGCCTCAAGTATATGACCATTCAGAAATTCAAGTTGAAAAGTTAAGCATTTTGAAAGATTTCTTAAGAAGTTATTTAGAATTAATGAAGGATGAATCATCTTTAAGCATGTTGTGTGGAATGATTGACCATTGCACCTAAGAGAAAGAGATACATGTCGCACATAGATCAGTTAACCAGTTGTGCCATCAGAAGAGAACGAATAGGGAGTTTCGATTCAATGCGTAGATAGGGAACTATTAAATGGAAAATATCATTCTAGATCTAGGCTCTGATGTGAATGCCATCTTGAGGCAGACTTGGGAGATGATGGGACAAGCGAAGTTGATTTGGTATCCTATCGATTTGATATTTGCGAACTAGAATAATATTACTCTAGTTGGAAGGTTGACAGAGGTAAGTGTCAATATTGATGGAGTGCGCAATGTAGTAGACTTTTAAGTGATCGAATGATCCAGGAGGATGTCGGTGGCCACCCACCTATTCCACTAGCTCAAATACCATTTTCCATTTTGGCAGTTTTTCTATAGGTTTTCGGGTCCTAAACTTCTACGGTCGTTTTGAGGCCCTAAACAATGTTTTTTGGGCATGACAGTATCACACTATAGGCTTTCATTGTAGGATTTATCCAAAGTGTGATGGAAACATCTGTATTCCTCGGATAGTTCTTTCTAGCAAGCTATTGTGGGCCTAAAACGTAGATCATATACAAAATTTACGACTCCAGGAAGTTGATAACAATTTTTTAAAAACAATATGAACATGACATCCCCATCACTTTGTGAGGATTTCATGTAAATGGTTAATTAATGATATTATTATGCAACATGGTTATAGAATGTTATTTGAATTGAATTGCAGAATTTGAATTAAAGAGGAAATGTCCAAAGATTATGTGGTTGAAGATTATACTTGTAGGGACTCTCGGAATCCACATGAAAATCCGCAGAGACTCTGGGACTCCACATGCAAAGTCGAATTCGGAGAAAGGTAAAAAATATTAAACACCACAAAATTGTTGGTAGTTGACCAGAAGTAGAGGCACTGCCAATACTTTCAACCATGTTAATTTGTTAGGTAGAGATAAATATGAAAACATTATACAACTTATGGGGTGGCTAGACCTTCTCATAATTAGATAGATGTTTTACAATAAAGAGTTAGCAACCCTAAATGTTTGATATGGTAAAAAATAACAAATGCATAACAATTTTATATAAATAGAAAAATACCAAATCAACTAATCACCCAACTAACTATTCTATGAAAACTCAAGAGGATAAATTATATACTTTAACACTCCCCCTTAATCTAGTTGATTTCTAGATCCACAAAAATAAAAAGAAATGTCACCATTGTTAACAAACTCGCGAGGTGAAACACATGGTTTTTGGACAATGCAATTGTTGAACTATTGGCATAGATTATAGAAGTTAGCTCCTTCTCCACATGTGCAAGTTATTTCAAGAGTCTTCTTAGACATATTGTATGGCATGATGTTGTAGTGGTTTCTACATATTGTGCTTTTGCAAAAGATATTGAAACAATGGGCTACTTCTTAGAATCCCTTGAAATCAAATTTGTGCCTAAATGAAAAGCATATCCTAAGGTGTATTTCCTATCATCAATGCTACTGAAAAATTCACTCTCTCTGTATCTTGTAAGTATGTTGTATTAAAAATTTGTGTACCACAATCCATAATCAGTGGTACCCACAATATACCTTAAAATTCCTTTTCCAACTTTTCAGTGAGAATCCTTGAGAGACTCCATAAATTTGGAAATGAAACTAACTGCATACATAACATTAGGTCTAGTTGCACTAAGATACATGAGGATTCCTCCAAGAATTTTATACAATGTTGAATTAATTGTTGCTCCATCATCCTACTTGCTCAATTTTGTTCATGTTGCAATAGATGTTTCTATTCGTTTCCATTTGTCCATACTGAACCTTTTTAAGATATATGTAGCATATTTTTGTTGACATATGAAAATGACTCGAGAAGATTGTTTAACTTCAATTCTCAAAAATTACTTCATGAGACCAAGGTATCTCATCTCAGTCTATCTTTTCATGACATTTTTGAAATCATCTAACAACATATTTCCATTATATATCATATCCTCAACATAAAGATAAACTATAATAATTTTAACTTGTTGATCTGATTTGGTATAAAGAGTGGGCTTATGTTGGAGCAAGTCATTTTGGGTAAGTTTTGGGAGTCACATAGGAGTGGACCGCGTGACAAGTCAACATAGGAGCAGTGTGTGCAGAAGACAATTAGTGCATTTTCAGGAGCCAACACGCAAAAGAAAAAAGTTAGTTAGGAGTTTTGGGAAATTTTGTCTACTTTGTAACAGGATAAGCCCTAATAGAAATGTATAAATGTGTATGGGTTTTGGGTAGAAAAGGGGGACAAATAAAAAAAAATGGTTTTTTGTATTGTTGTAAGTTGAATATCAATCGAAGAGGTATGTGTGCACTTCAACATAGAACGTCTTGGGTAGGTTTAGGTTTTAAATGAATATTATTGTATGAGTGCAGTGTGCACCTATTGTAAGGATTGAACATGAATAAGATGCGAATCTAGTCATTTTGGACATAACCCAGTTTGGGGTGAACCATGTTAAACTCTTGTTTCTTGATGTGCTTGTTTTCATGATGTGTTGGTATATTTTGTTCATTGTGCACATGTAGTAGATGTTTAATGGATAATAGGAATATGTATATGATGGTTCCACACACTTATTGAAATGTTAAGTAGGGTGAATTTATCATATGTTATGATGTTGTTATGAGTTCACGCACATGGTATATGAATGAATGTTAAGTAAAAAGTAAGGATGAATTCTTCATATTCCCCCATGACTATGGAAACTTGGTTCCTACAATCCCCATAGGTACCTCAGGTGAGACTTCACTTTCTTGTGGGCGATGACAAAAAGGTCTATATCTTGGGATTTGTTGTTGATTTAATGTTTAACCCCAGGTCTACCCAATGCACACCAACAAATGGTCATGTTGTTAGGACCAGGATATATGAATGAGGGGAATGTGGAGGCCTACTAAGGAGGAGATCAGACAATGGTTGAACATGAAGGAGATTGAGTTTTTTGTAGATCAAAATAAGAATCCATGGATCAGTGCATAGGAATGGATACAAAGGTATGTGTTTACAGATTTGCATGAATTTTTTTTTTGTTGAGTTCTCAAATATTTTAGCAGAGTAGATCCAAAAAAAAAATTAACAGATAAGAAGATATCGAACTGTGGTTCCAAGGAATTGGACTCCTGAATTGATTCAACAAGTTAATGCAGTAAGAAATAAGACATCACACATAGTGTATTACTAGTTGGATAATGTGTTGGGAGGTTACATTATTGAATTCGTCATAGACTTCACTTAGTTGTACAATGTTGCTGAGAGGGAATTTTTTAAAGGACCACATGGTAGATACCTCAAGTCACTATCGAATTGGATTAATATGCTTTTGTGTGACATGGAAGTCATGAAGATATAATTTTATTTCCTAAGCAGCTAAGTAGCTTCACGCACATGGGGGAGCTGGGAGCTAACCATGGAATGATCTGAGCATAAAAAGGGATGAAGAGAAGGAATGATGAATGAATGGGTTGAGGATGTCAAGAGAAGAAGAGTGTGCAACGAACAAAGATATTAGAATATTACGTAGTGCTAAGAAAATTATACCAAATAATAAGAGGATTGTTGCTGAGAGAGAGGGCCAACATAGTGAGATCGAGGAAAGAGATGCTAGTGCAATATTCTAGATCGAAGGAAGTTTGTGCAAAAAAGAGGGAAAAAATCCTCAAATTGATCTAGTAGAAGAGGATCCCACTCAGATCAAAATTTGCGTCGAACCCACAACCCCATGCACATCATCAAGAACTGAGGTAAGATCAGAAGCTTTTTCAATTGTAGTTAGTAAAGGAGTTAAAGATAGTAGTAGAATTAATCAGAGTAGCAGAAGTAGTACATTGAGTCAGAACCACTTAGTGTTATCAATGAATAATATTGTGTAGAACACGATGGTGGAGATACTTCCCACCTTAAGGATGCCTCTCTTTCAAGGGGCTGATTCATAAGATCCAGAACAACATTTGTTCATTTATGACACAATATGAACTGTGAAGAACATCCAAAATGATGATGTGAAGATTGTGTAGTTGGCGACGTCCTTGAGGGATCACACATTATTATGGTATATGAAATATATGAATACTAGACCTATGGGTCAGACTAGAACATTGTCAGAGGTATGATAAATCATGTTGAAAGAATTCCAAAAGCTCAAGTCTCAGTCGCAGTGCATTATATAGTTGAAGGAGATCAAACAAATAGTAAATGAATCACTGTGGGACTACAATCAAAGGTTCAATATACTAAAGGATCGACTAACATTCCATATTCCAGATGAACAACACAGGGAGTGGTTTATTGTAGGATTTATGTCGCATATCTGCTTCCCTTTGATGCAACAGAAGATTGCATCACAGTCAGAAGCTCTGGAAAATTTCTATGAAATTGGAAGCATCCCCTATAGGAAAAAATAATGCAGGGATGGATCAAGTTCAGTCACAGTTGGCCACACTGACTATTCAGTTACAACAAATTATGAAAGGAAAATAAAAGAGTGAGGGAGTCTCGTGTATTACATGTAGAGCAGAGGGTCATCATAAGGACGAATGCCCATATTTTAAGAATTATTTAAATACGGGAGCTCCAAATCCATTGGGGTTATGGTGCGATATTTGTAAAATGGTTGGTCACCACCCTCATAATTTTTCATTGATGCAGAAGTACTAGAGTACTGCGAGAAATCTATTTTTTATATTTTGCAAGTCTTTCGAACATGAAGAGGAGGATTTTCACGCATTTAATTTGATGAGAGAGTGCACTACATATGCATATAGAGTCTAGGGAGAAGAATTTGAAGGAGGATCACCGCAATATAATACTCCCATAGGATATAATCAAGGAGGATGAGGATGTTTTAGCAGGCATGAAAGAGGAGGATTTGGCATAGGAAAAAGACCTATTATATGTTATAACTATAGTCAACCTAGACACTTGGCGTGATACTTCCCAAAAACCAACACGATGTGTACTTATTACAGAGCACTAGACCATGTGACAAATTATTTCCCACAGTTGATCGTGAAATGGAAAGAAAAGAGGAACACAAATGTACAGATGATCGCAACAAAAGTGTGCAATGAACAACCTGAGATAACAACAGTTATGCACAGAGGGATGAGAACCAAAGTGAATGTGATGGATTAAGGGAATAGAATCCACTAATGGATAAGGAAATAAGTTGAGACTCTTCTATTGTTTGATCACAAAAAAGAGAAATATACCTACCAACAAGCAAGCAAAGAATCAGTTGGACCAGAATGGATAGCTTCAACTTCATCCGTGCCACCTTTGTATGAAATATCGTCGATGTATGATATGCCTCGAGTATACGACCATTCATAAAGGAAAGTTGAAAAGGTAAGTACTTTGAAATATTTCTTAAGAATTTGTTTATAATTAACAAAGGATGAATCTGCTTAAGCGTGCTACATGGAATGATTAACTGTTGCACCCAAGAGAAAGAGATACATTTCACACATAGAGAAGTTAACTAGTTGCACCATAATAAGATAAAGAAAAGGGAGTTTTTATTCAATGTGTAGATAATGAACTATGACATGGAAAATATATTTATACATCTAGGTTCCTATGTGAATTTCATCTTGAGGTAGACTTGGGAGATGATGGGCCAACCTAAGTTGAATTGGTCTTCTATCCCGTTGAGATTTGCGAACCAAAATAAGATTGTTGTTGTTGGAAGGTTAATAGGGGTAAGTGTCAATATTGATGGAATGCATAGTGTAGCATACTTTGAAGTGATTGAATGATCCAGGAGGGTATCAGTGGCCACCCACCTATTCCACTGGCTCAAAGACCATTTTCCATTTTGGTAGTTTTTCTACAGTTTTTCGGGTCCTAAACCTATGGGGCCATTTTGAGGCCCTAAACAACATTTTTTGGTCGCGACACGGTCACATTTTAGGATTTCATCATAGGATTTATCCAAATTATTATGGAAACATGTGTATTCCTCAGATAGTTCTTTCCAATGAGATATCGTGCACCTAAAATGAAGATCGTATGCAAAAGTTATGACCCCAGGAAGTTGATGTACCAATTTATGCCATTGGGGCCAACGTGAATTTTGAAACTTCATCTCCTAGGGTTAGGTTTTTTTATGTTTATGATTTTCTCATTTATGATTTATGTTAAAAAGGAATTTGCAGCCTCATTGTAATCAACTTCTTGCAAATGAGCGTAACCAACACATCTCTTCTCAAAGATAAGATATTGATTCAGATTTAAGAGAGGAACGAAATGAAACCACATATTTATAATATCAAAATAGAGACAAAGTGAAAAATAACAGAGATATAATAAAACTTGACTTCTATTAAATAAAAAAATATGTTGAAAACTGTAAAATGTAGACTGAAAACAAGCTTGCTAGAATGGTGGCAACTTATCTATGAGAAGCGATGTGATGGCTACGCTCATTCACAAGAAGATGAGTACAATGAGGCTCTGAAAGAATTTTACAATAAAAATGAATTCCAAAACCCTATACATCCAAAAACCTAACCCTAGGATATGAACCGCCAAAAGTCATGTGGGCCTCGTTGGGGTAAGTTAGTACATCAACTTCCCAGGGGCATAACTTTTGCATACGATATTTGTTTAGGGTGCACAATAGTCGATTGGAAAGGTGTTGATGAGGAGATTAATTTAGGGGGGTCAATAAGAGCATTTGTATATAATTGATATTTAATATCACGAAAAAACATCGTTTGGGCCGTCAAAATAGCCCCAGAAGTTTAGGAACCAAAAAACTGCTAAAAATAGTCAGTTGCCCAAAAATTGTTTTGAGCCAGTTGGATAAGGTGAGTGGAAACCAAGATCCTCTTGGATAAATCCTCCCCCATTAGTAATAAATGGTATCCATTTCATTGAGTTCCCCCATCAGAGGAGGAAGTTTCTATTGAATTTTTCCCCGAATGAGCCACTTGCCTTGGTGTAGGAGCTGCTCTTCTTTGACAACCCAATAAAATTGGCTCCTCTGTTAGTGAGTGCCCTTGACCAGTGTGTCCATGATCTAATCAGTGTATTTCTATTCCATGTAGTCATGGTTGATATCTGTTGGTGTCAATTGTCTTGCTATCTTTGAGGTGTCCAATAATGGTGGAAAATAAGACCGAAGGAGGTCCACATTGAACACTTGATGCAAGCCAAGGAAGGGGGGAAGGCTAAGCTCAAAATAATTGTTACCGACAACCTTGGTAATGGTGTAGGGTCCATAAAAAAGTGGAAAAATCTTTTGATGAGGCCCTATAAGTCATTCTTTCTACAAGTGCAACCAAACCTTGTCTCCCACCTGAAACTGGTGTTGCACCCAGTGTTGATTATGGTGCTACTTGTACTTGGCATTGGCCTTCTGTAAAATACCGTGAACCAATTGGAAGATGTGTTGGATATTCTCAATGAATCAGGTGTCTTTGTTAGCTCCAGTCAGAGCATGTGATGAGTCTTCCTAGGTGGTTGCAAGGGGTAGTGCAACATCCATGGGACCCAATGGTTGAAATCCCAACCCCACCTAGAAGGGGTTGTGGTCAGTTGAGATATATATGGAATTGTTGTAGTTGTGTTGAACATAGGGAAGAATATCATCCCAAGCATGGGGATTCTTGGAATTGTAAATGCACAGGATGTGCATGATCATCCAGTTGACGACCTAGGTTTTTCCATCCATCTAGGGATGGAAGGCAGTGGACTTGGTGAGCTTGGAGTCCAAAAATGACTAGAGACTAAAACATAATGAGCTAAGGAACTAGATGTTCTGATCTGAGATAATGGTTTTTGGATCCAAAAGTGTACCCACACTTGTTCAAATAAGAGCTTGGTAGTGGCCTCTACTGTGATTCTCTTCTTGCAGGCGGCCATAATCACCATATTAGAAAAGCGATCAACAACCACACAAACACAGTCATTTCCCCACTTGGTGGATGGAATACCTGACATGTAGTCCATTGAGATGGATTCCCAAGGCATGTCAAGAGTAGGTAGAGGAGTGTAAATGCCTTGTTTCTTAGTGGTCAGTTTGGAAATAGTGTAGACAATGCAGGACTAGATATACTTGTTGACATCCTATCAAATTTTCGGCTAGTAGAAATGTCGCTTCATCACTGCCACTATATTTTCCATTCTGAAGTGTCCTTCCACCTAACTCTAATGGGATTCCCAAATTAGCTTCGCTCGCTCACTTGATGGAATGTAGATATGGCCTAGATGGAACAACATCCCATCCTGAAGATGGAAATTAGTGATAGTTGTGTTTTCACCCAACATCTTGTAGGTGTTGGCGAAGTCAGGATCTGTTTCATAGAGATGGGGCCATCCAGAGGTCTCATGGCCGCAAGAATCGAGCAGAGTGGTGAGTGTCACGACTGGAGGCCAGCTGAGGAAATCAACGAATAGGTTGGTACTTCTTGTTTTATACTTGATTTTGAGGTGGAACTGTTGCAAATATGTGGACCACTTATGATGGAGGTCATTCTGCAATTTTCCTTATGTCAGCATGAACTACAATGACTTATGATTAGTCTGGATGACTGTCTCCTTCCCGATAATGTAATGCCTCCACTGGCGATAGGCTTCCATAATGAATTAAATTTCTTTGTCATAAGTAGGGTGCTTACGAACGACATATGATAGTGTCTCACCATGATAGGCCACGGGGTGTCCATGCTAAGTGATGGCTGTGCCCACAACATAGTCTGAAGCATTTGTCTCGATCTCAAAGGGTTGTTACAGGTCAGATAATGAAATCACTGGGGAGGAGAAAAAATGATGCTTCAGATCATTGAATTCTTTTTGTTGGGACATGCCCCACACAAATTTTTCCTTACCACCACCCCTGGTTATTTGGATAAGGGACCATGCAATTTGGGAGAATCTCAGCATGAACCTGCAATAGAAATTGGCAAGGCCTAAGAGGCTTCGAAGCTCGATGAGCATGGTTGGGGTTGGCCAGTCACGAATGACTTGGATCTTGGTTGGATCAACATCCACACCATGTTCATAAACAATGTATCCTAGGTACTGGAACTTGTCCATGATGAAGGAGCACTTTTCCAATCTGACATATAGCTTGTGTTGTCGCAAAGTGTGCAAAACCTTCTGAATATGATGCAAGTCTTTTTGTAGACAAGGATTTCATCTAGATACACCACCACAAAATAATTAGTGAAAGGCCACAAGATATCATCCATCATCCTCATGAAATTTGTTGGGGCATTTGTTAAACCAAAGGGCATGACCAACCATTCAAAAAGACCTTATTTTGACTTGAAGTAAAGTTTCCATACATCTTTTTGTTCTATTAAGACTTGATGGTAGCCAAACTTCATACCAATATTACTGAATTTTTTGGCCCCTTTGATCTGATCAAGGAGATTGTTGATTTGGGGAATCAGGTACCAGTTCATAATTGTGATTTTATTTAGGGCCCGATAATCAATGCAAAGTCGCCAAGTCTCGTCTTTCTTTTACATCGGCATGATTGGACTTCCACAAGGTGATGAGATGGGTCATATGTGTCCCTTGTGGAGTAGTTCTTGGATATGACGCTTGATTCCCTCATTTTCTAGTAGTGAGAGGCGATATACTATCCCATTGGCTAGTGGTGTGTCGGGGCTCATATCGATGGGATGCTTAACCTGATAGTGCAGAGGTACCCTAGTAGGTGATAAGAATATGTCTTTGTATTATTCCATGACCTTATCCACTTTCTTCTAATGCATGGAGAGGTTACTCGCGAAGGACATGTATGTGGATGAAACCTTTCACTCACTCTGAGATTGAATCACTAAGAAGGAAAGCTTCTTGATCTGATAAATGACCTTCCTGCATTACTTGGAAGAGATCAAGGAAATAACACTACGTGGGACTACCTCGAGAATCCTATACAATTTCATGTTCAAAGTAATGATAAAATTGTGAGGCCTAGACTCATATACAGCATGACGTTTCCATAAATAAGGTTGGCTCAAAGGAACATCACAAACTTAAAGGGGAGAAACATCACATAATACCTCATCTTTGAATGGATTGATGTCATACAATAGGCGACATTGTTGGTTGATGGATCACTTCTTTGATGGAGTCACCCAATGGTGTAGGGTTGTGGGTGTGGCATTTATGCAGGGATACTCACTCGAAGAACTTTGCTGAAATGAGGTTATTCTATCTACCGCTATCAACAATGAAGTGCAGTGGAGTGCCTTTTACCCACATTTGTGAATGAAAGAGGCACTTGCCTTCCTCTGGCTCATCAAGTTCACCAGGATGGATCTTGGTGGTAGAAATGGTGGTACTGGGTTCTGTATAAATGGTTTGTATCCTTTTTTATGGTTCTGACTCAAAGTCAAAACCCGCATCTAATTCATAGGATTTTACCTCAGCCACCAATGACTGCTTTGAGCAGAAATCAACAGTGTTATGCTAGGGGATCTTATGGAAGTCGCACCACTTCCTAATATCTTTCTTCATCTTCTTTTTGTCCTTATTTGCTCGTGGCTTGGACTAGTTGTCCTATGGTTTTCCATATTTTCTATGTCTTTTATTCTATGGGTTGGGGATACCCTTTCCTTGCTTCTATTGTGAGGGGTTCCCAGACCCAAACTATTGTTTCTTTTGTTTCATCTTCTGCTCGATTTGATGGCATATCGATAGGCTGTGCCCAAGGATGAGATGTCAAAAAAATCCATTTTTTCAAGATGTATCTATGAATAATGTCGTGGTACTTGAGCACTAGATGTCGCTTAGAATATTTGACACCCATCTTGGTGCGCAAGGTATGGAAGACATTAGTGAACTCTGACATTGTTTGGTCTCTTTCCTGCCACAGTGTGGTACATATTGTATAATTCATCCTAACTTCCAACAGGGTAACATTGTTCCTTAATAGCATCCCTAAAGGAACCCCAAGTGGGTGAAACTGCAAATAATGTGGATGCCTCTATTTCCTTTTTCTCACAAAATGTCTCCCACCAATCTTTGACATGGGGGACGACCTTGAGGAGCGCAAATGTAATATTTTCTCTATCGAAAAAGTTGTGGATAGAAAAATACCCTTCTAGAAGGTTTAACCATTTATNACAGAAAGGCATGACAAGGGAAGGCATGGAATGGTATAGAAAGACAAGGCATGGCATGGCATGGAAAGGAAAGGCATGGCATGGCATGGAAAGTCAACGTATGGCATGGAATGGCAAGGAAAGTGAATGCAAGAGTAGGAAATAAAGGAAAGGAAGGCTAAACATAGTTCCCTAACAACAAAAAAGAACCACAAAATACAAGAATACCATAACAACCATAAAATGAAGCTAAAATTTCAATAATTCATAAATCTGAAATATTTGTTCAATTATTCCTTTTACATACATATGGTCATTCAATTAGACCATCGGGATCATTTATAATACTGATGGTATCCATTAACTTATCTCTCTCAAAGTAAGGCAAGTAGTATCATACCTTTAATGAGTCCTTACTTGGAATTTTTTGTAGTTGGAGGTTTGTACAAACAACCAAGTTCGTAAAGTGGTATATAACTTCACATGGTCTATAATATTGAAATAAATAACCACCTTTATTCTATGTTATTACATCCTATGTCAGATATTCTCCTTTAATAACCATCGACCCAATCGAAAATTCAATGCCTTCGGAGTATGTTATTGATCGCATGAGGGTATGCTTTCCCTCTAAGAAACGTGTGAGCCACTAATAAGTGTCTCATTCATTACCTATTGGGGAAACCATTGCGTATATGTGCCCTGCAAAAAAATGGAGTGCCAACACATGAGTCCACTAAATGACCAAAGAATAAAACATTGATGTTATTTATTCAAAATTTAATAGAAGGCTTCAACGAACCTGGTAGTATGAGATCTGAGACATGATCATAATCTGCTAAAATATTTAATTGGTCCTCCTCCAACTAGGATAATTTCATAGTTATATGTTGACCAATGGGAAGTGATACACGATCCCATATATCAACCTAGTTTGTCGATTCATAATCATCTCATTCATTACTATTACATGGACCACATAAGAAAGATAGTTTTCTCGTCCATATTTCAACTATTTCTCTAATGTTCAAACTAAATGGAATCCATGAGTACCTTGGATTGTTTTTCATTCATATCATTGTGATTGATCTACATCGATCACCTCCCAAAAATATTTATGTACATGTCCTTTCCTGTCTGATTGGTCTTCACAGGTTCTTATTCCCTCTCCCATTATTTAAGAACACCATTCAACAATGGATTTCGCATCTCGAATGAGGGAAGTAGTTGTGAGCTTCATTTATTTCCTGTGTAATTCTCATTTTTGCATGTGTCTACTCCATCATCCTCTCCTTTCTTGTGCCCAGACTTGAAATAGTTCCAAATGTGTAGTACCTTTAGTTTTTTTTGCAACATACACAACCATTGAAATATATGAACATTTTTGAACTGGCATGCACAACCATCTGGCCAAATCCAATGTTGATCCCTCTATATTTTCTTCTCCTTAAGGTGATTGTAAAACAACGGAAATTAATTTTGTACCTAGGCTAATTCATGGCACCGATCATCACTTATGTAGAAGTGATAATCCTTCAATATAAATTTGTTTTCTTTGTTACTATATGTCCCATGCTTGTATGTGATATGGACCATTATGCTGACCTGGTCTGAGTGATAATATTGTCTTTGAATCTCATTTTGTGGTTGAAGGGTGTAGTTCTCATCAAAATCTATGTTAAGAACCAAATATCAATATAGCATAGAAAACCCTCAGAAAAAGTACTCAAGGCCTTGAAAAAGAGAGAATTTTAGATAATAAGCCTCTTCGAGGGGGAAACCTCCTTTTACGCCACTTAAATGTTCAAGTACAAGATGATTCAAAATTAAAATGTCTCCTTGGTATATATAGGAGACTAGGAGATATAATTACAACTAATGGCCTAAAGCCAACATAAATAAAATAACATTACTAATCTAATATGCCCTAATTAAGGGGTAAT
>JZKD02S1597080.1:79626-93931 GCA_000966675.3 Picea glauca
GTATTCCGTAGCTTTGGTCAATTTCCAAATTTCCAGGGCATCAATGCAATGACAACAACAAGTAATAGCCTATGAAGACTCTTATTATGCAACTCCTTCACTTTAGTTATCAACAGTATCTCTAGTTACAGTGATAGAATCTTTTTGGTTTAGTTAGAGATATCACTGCCACTTGTAATAAATTTCTTTTTGATAAAAAACAATGTTTTAATTAGGTCAAAGTTATGCGCCCATAAAAAGGGATTTATACCTATAAAATAACACTTAAACTCTACTTCACTCAGTTTAAAGAAGTGTTCACGAATTACAATCATAATTGAATGGTGAAGTTGATATCTATGGGTCTGAATGTAATGTAGAGTTTAACTCCATAACTTAGATCCGAGATAGGTATTTGAATACTCTTGATTGATAAATAAATGAATAAGTGAATGTAAGAAGGGGTTGAGTTTTTTTGGGTACTAAGCATCAAGATTTGGCTAATCTTTGAAGTATCATTCTATTAAGTTTTCCACCTGGTGAATATAATTTCTGGTGGCAGATTGTTTTCTTCTCAAATAATGTTTGTCTTATTATCTTATCTGAATGCAAATTGAAATTTATGCAAAGCATTGTTTCTTTTTCTTTCAGCTATTGTCTCAATTAACTATTTATTGTCATACGACTCGATTTCAGCTATTGTTTTAGTAAACTGTTTATTATGATACAACCTGTTTGGAGGATTTGTGTTTAGGTACATCTTTTGGATCTGAAATATCATTTTAAGTCTAAAATTTCATACAACAAGTGACAAATTGTATTCTTGTTAGTATTTCCTTCGTTTTATCTTCATATCCTTATATTCTTACAAAAATGCATACCACTAGCTAAGGAAAACCTTGTAGTTGATGTTGTTGAATAGTTCAACTAGATCCCTATCCTTGAAAACCCATCTATCAGTTGACCTTCAAAACAAACAAACTTAATTATAACAAACCAATCTTTCAAACAAATTAAGTGTCCTAGATATTCCCTTAGCAGTCAGGTGAAGAACTTAGGACCAACATATTCTGGCGTCATTGTTGAGGAATGAAGTAATGGAGCATCTTTCCCTAGGAGAACGACAATGATCAGATCTGATTTTTGATGGTGAAAAAAAGACAGACACATAGGGATTGCGATCATTCACCCGATGACTCCATAGTTTCAAGAATTTAGATATTTAGATGGAAGTAATAATAGCCCAGAGGTATGCATTTTGTGACTTCTCTAATATACCCATCTTTCCAAATTTTGTACATGATAGAGAAGTATGGGAAGATTGTCTTCTAAGGTTTAAGGGAAACAAGTATGCTCATCCTACTGAGCATATTTCAGATTCTCACTAGTCATGCATAGGCTTGGTATTTTTCACGAAGATGTTCTTATCAAGATGTTTAAGTACTCCTTGGAAGGGAAATCCCATGAGTGGTGTAATTCCCTCCCCGTTGTTAGGATTTCTTGATTAAGTGATTTTCATGTTGCATTCAATTCTTACTACAAAGGGATGTATTCAACTGATTTTCTTTATGATGAATGTTGTGAGGAATTTGAAAAAATGTATTTTTGTCATAGAAATAAAGATAAGGATGTTAGTTGTGAAGAGATAGTTAAGAAGAATGAATATTTTCTTGAGCATGTTGATTCTTCTTTTGAATCTACAGAAAGAAATTTACAGCCATCTGATTTCTATGATCAACTTGTTGTTTTCAATTATGTCAAAGAGTTTTATGTCGAAGAAAATGATCAACCGGTTCAAGGGGATTTACTTGATCCTACTTATTATGAAGCACATGATCTTAATGAGTTGTTTCAAAGAGAACATGAGGAGTATAATCTTATCATTAATGCATATCTCACACATCAACATCTTCGTCTTCTCAACCACTTGGAGTATTTTCATGAGTTTCAAGATCCAATAGCAAGTTGGATGGAATCTTATTTTTCCATGATCCCAAATGTTGCAAGTTTTAGCATGATCACCATTTGAAGCTATAAATATAAGCTTCCTGCTAACTTTTTTTCGCATATCTTATATCCTCTTTGGATTATTTTAAATAGTGATATGCTTGGAGTTATGGTTCTTAGTCAAATGGTTTCTTGGTTTCATTGGAAATGGAATTACACATGATTGAGTTGTTTTTCAGCTGAATAGAGTAGGTGGTGTGTTGAATAATCTCACTATTCGATCATTTCATCTTTTTAGCTTTTTTATATAGTATATCATCAATAAGATTCCATACTCCAATGGATGCAAAGACACTGATTTGGTCTGGTTTCAAATGAGCACGTTGAACAATTGCAACATAGACAGAAGAAAGGCACAAGATATGCAAGTCCTTGATGGCTCGTAGGAAGGGCATCATCCCCAAAAGAGACGATGTTAAATCCTAGGTCTCCACGTCTTCCTTATACTCATCAAACCATCTTTTTAATCTATCAACCTATCCTTTAGTTAGTTTTTCTTCTTCAGTGTGTGTTAAGTCAATTTGTTTTATGTCACTCCCTTCTTTTCTTATGATTAGTTTCTTTTCTTTTAATGAGATTAAGTCGGGTCTTGATTTTAGTTTGGATAAGTTCTATCACCATGGTTTATGTCATGGATGGATCACAAGAGAATTATCCTAAGCCTTCAAGTGTAAAATTGTTGATTACAAGAATGCCAACATTCTTGCAATCAACAAACAGACTATGTTTTATGATTTTTTATGGTTTATGACGCAGCCACAATCGCAGGCATGTCCACCCTCATAGGATCTTCTCTTCCATCGGCTCGAAGAACACTAACCGGTTCCTCTATTTCCCTGTCGGGAAATCTGCACCCACAGATCTCTTCTGCGATCCCCCTTTCTTTACTTATCGGAGGATCGGAACTCGTAGCTTCATGAGTTCAAAGGTCGAATGCCATACTCTCAGATCGCTGAGCCCCGATACCTCAGTCAACACTGACCTTATCTTACCCTGTCGGGACTTCTGCTCTATCGCGATTTCGCCACTCGCGATATCAAGTACCCGGCTCTCCGACTCCCGATACCCGGTACCTCGAAACTCTGACGCACACGTGTGAATTGACTTTTCCACTTCCCGTTACTTCTATCGAAATTTTGAGGTTCACATGATCATGAATCCTAATGTCAATGGGTTTGGAACTTTACTTTCCCTGAACTCCGATACGGTGTGCCACTTGTCTTCCACTCACCGACTCCGCTGTGGCCCACGCACACTGCCATTGGTCTATCGGAATATCGCGTATCGCGATATCACGATTCCTGTTGCAATAATTTGGAGCCTCGACTCACGAAAACCTGATCCACGATATGCGTGTGAATCCAACGACCCTCGTGGTCTTGATCAACGGCTCCGACCCTCTTGAGCTTGGAACCTTTTGGGAATACGTTGTCATATCTTCCCTGCACCTTTCCAAGATCTAACGGCTTACAGTGTTTCGTGAATTCTCCTCGGGGAATTTCGACCATCCGTTCCTTCCTGATGAATTCTGCAAAATGAATCAAGTACTTCCTCCATGAAGACTTGTTGACCTGTGCACAAACTTGTAGTGCCTTCTTGAACACTTCAAACACAACTTCTCTGTGCAATCCTTCGATGAATTCGAAGACTCTATTCCTCCTGAGCTTTTCTCCACGACCTCAAGTCTTCTCAGGAACCTCTTTGCACGCACTCCTTCCGGCCAACCTTCAACCTTGACTAAGTGTTGAAGTTTTTCGACTTTGCACACGCCTGCAGTAGCAGTCTTTCAATTCTCTTGCTCAGAATCGCAACTCTGAGACTTATATTATCCTGCACACTCCTTGCATGGCTCCTGCAACCCACTTTCACTCTTGGGTGAATGAGAACAAAAGTTAGCTATTTGAGCCTTCTGTCAACGCACTCCTTGCAGACGACTTCAACTGCACTCCTTGCAGGAATTCTTGCTCAAATAGAGAAACAATTGAAACTCATTCTCACTTCCTCTCAGACTTCATTTCAAACATGAAATCATATACACAACATATAAAGAAAATGCATAACTGGAAGCAAACATCAATTGAGCATAACATCCATACACAGAGAACAGACACATAACCATGAATTTGAATCAAAGCTTCTTCTATTAATTCAAATATCAGTACATGGGTGTTCTTCCTCATCTCTTTGCATGCTCTTGCTCTCCTAATGCTTCTGAATTATGTTACAATGCACAATGAGGGTGTCTATATCCTGTTTCCCTCTTGCGCTCTCAAGCTATCTAATCTACAATTAAATATTCTATCTACTTTATATTAACTATCTTAAATGCCTCCATCTACCTAAGGACGAGAGCAATCTGCTCAAGGTCCATTTACAATGTACAAGTGCGCCTCATTAAATTATTACATTTAAAGTTTGGCAGATCAATCCAAGGGAAATTCAAAATTTGCGTTGGCTTCTGTCCAGCTATCTTCCGCTTTCCACGCTGGCTCGCTTGACGTGGGTGATGCTCCTGTATCATACTCCCTCGCTTGAAAACTTTCATGGGCTCCTGTCCATGAGATCCTACACGGTCTGCCCATGCTTCTGTATCTCCACTTCATTCTCCCAGCTGGCATCTTCCATGGGATGGCCCTTCCACTTGACCAGATACTCATAGTATTATTTTTTCCTGGTCCTCTTGCTTACTGTCTTGTCAAGTATGCACTCCATCTACGGCTTGTCTACAACTGGCATTTGTTTTGTGCACTGGATCACTAGCTGCTCATCTCCAGTCTCTGCTTCGTTAGCTCTGTATGGGTACAAATCTGAGACATTGAATATCGAAGATATTCTGATCCCATCCGGTAATTCAATCTCGTAAGCATTTTCCCCAAATTTTCTCAAGACCATACACGGCCTGATTTTTTTCATTTTCAGCTTATTATGTGTTCCCCTCGGGAACCTTTCCTTTCTCAAGTGTGCCATAACTAGATCACCAACCTCGAACGGAAGTTGTCTCTTCTGTTGATCTTCTCTGTGCTTATACTCTTGGCTTGAACTCTGCAGTCGTTGCTTCACCTTGCTGTGAAGTTCCTTCATCACCTCTGTGAACTCTTCTGCACTAGCGCTTCTAGTAACAGTTTGTTCTGAATCCCTTAGTTCATAAACTCCTCTCGGATGCATACCATATACAACCTGGAATGGACTTTTGCCTATGCTCTTGTTCACTGAGTCATTATATGCAAATTCTGCCTGTGGCAATATGTTGTCCCAACTGCTATGGTGCTCTGTCACCAAGCTTATCAGTAAGTCTCCCAGACTCCTATTCACAACCTCTGTTTGTCCATCCATCTGAGGATGAGAAGCTGAACTAAACATAAAATTAGTCCCCAACTTCTTCCATAAGGTCCTCCAAAAATGCCCTATGAACTTCGTATCTCTGTCCGAAACTATACTTTTCGGTAGGCCGTGAATTCGAATGACTTCTTTGAAAAACAAATTTGCGATGTGTGTTGCATCACTGGTTTTCTGACATGGGATAAAATGTGCCATCTTGGAAAATCTATCCACTATCACAAAGATAGAGTCAAATCCTCTTTGCTTTCTTGGCAATCCCAATATGAAATCCATGCTGATTTCATCCCATGGCCTCTCTAGTATGGGTAATGGTTGATACAAACACGCATTCTACCTTCTCCCCTTCGAATGATGGCAAATTATGCATCTGTCTACAAATATCTTGACCTCTTATTGCATCCTTGGCCAAAAGTATGACTCGCTCAGCTTTGTGAATGTTTTGTCATGACCGAAATGTCCGACCAATCGTCCACTGTGTTTCTCCTTTAACAGATTCTCCCTCATGGAGCATTTCGGAATACATAGTTGATTACCTCTGAACAATAATCCTTCCTGGATCATATACTCAGCCCACTGGCTCCTATCTATGAGAACTGGATTCTCATTTGCCTCATACGCTTCCTTGAAATCCTGATCATCTGTGTACATGTCCCTGAGATCATCAAAACCTAACGTCTTGACTCAGAACTCCTGCAACAGCAAACACTACTTGCTCAAAGCATCAGCCACTTTGTTAGCAGTACCCGGAATGTGCTTAATCACAAATGTGAAATTCTGCATATACTCTACCCATTTTACATGTCTCTGATTCAACTTCTCCTGTTGAGTCACAAACTGTAATGCCTGATTATCACTATACAAAACAAATTCTTTCGGGATCAAGTAATGCCTCCACTTATTTAGTGCCTGTATGATAGCATAAAATTCCTTGTCATATGTGGAGTATTTCACTTTTTCCTCATTCATATTCTCGCTGAAGTATGCAATCGGTCTGTCTTCCTGACTTAAGACCGCTCCTATTGCAAACCCGCTTGCATCACATTTCACCTGAAATGTTTTTCGAAAGTCCGGCAACACCAAAACCAGTTGTTCCGTGATCTTCTATTTCAACAAGTTGAAACTCTTTTCGGCCTCTGTTGTCCAGTGAAAAGATTTATGTCTTTTCTTTACTGTGTCCAGCATTGCTGCGTTGATTCCACTGAAATTCCTAATGAATTTCTGGTAGAAACTAGCTAATTCGTGAAAACTCCTCACCTCAAATATGGTTTTCGGTGATGGCCAATTCTTAATTACTTCCACCTTCTCTGGATTCATCCTCAAATTATCTTCCGAAACAACAAATCCCAGATAAATGAGCTTCGTCTTCATGAATGAAGATCTCTTCATATTTATCAACAACTTCTCCTACTATAGCCTCTGCATCACTGTAGCCAAATGCTTCAAGTGTTCGGCCACTGATTTATTGTAAATTAGTATGTCATCCAAGTACACGATGAAAAATTTCCTGATGAACTCTTTCAACGCTTCATTCATCAATTTCATGAAGGTACTTGGTGCATTCGTCAAGACAAATGGAATGACTAGCCATTCATACAATCCCTCGTTTGTTTTGAAGGATGTCTTCCATTCATCACCTTCTCTCATGTGAATCTGGTGATATCCGCTTTTCAAATCAATCTTTGAAAAATATTTTGCTCCGCTCAAGCAATCCATCAGATCATCCATCCTAGGCAATGGAAACCTGTACCTGATGGTTATTTTGTTGATCGCCCTTGAGTCGGTACACATCCTCTAACCTCCGTCTTTCTTCGGATTGAGTACTGTTGGAACAACACATGGACTCAAGCTTTCCCTGACCAACCCTTTGTCCATCAAATCCTGGACTTGTCTTTTAACTTCTTCAATTTCTTGCGGCGTCAATCTGTACGCAGCTTTGTTCGACAAACTGGCTCCTGGTATGAGGTCAATATGGTGACTCACACTCCTTATCAGTGGAAATGAATGAAGTAGTTCGTCCACAACTATATCAGCGAACTCTTCTAGCAGTTCTTGAATTTCTTCTGGTAAATCATTCACTCTCGTGCTGGTCAAAACAATCATCGGTTTCCTGACCACAAAGAATTGTGGATCTTCCTTCTTCTTCACCTCTGTAAGAAGTTCCTTCCCACTCATGAGAAGTACAGTGTTTCTTACCTCTGGCTTCACCTCCTTATCCCTAATCAGAAGCAACATGTGTGTCCTCCCATTTTTTTCCAGGTTGTATGTGTTCATTCTCCCATCATGAATCACATTCCTGTCATATTGCCATGGTCTACCCAACAATAGATGAAAAAAATCCATGGGAATAACATCACACAAGATCCTATCATTATATCCACCTATCTTGAATTCAACCAAACATTGTTTAGTGACAGTTACCTGGTGTCCTTTCTGCAACCAAGAAATTCTGTATGGGCTTGGATGATCAATCGTCTCCAACTCCATCTTTTCCACCATCTCGGTTGAAATGAGATTATCAGTGCTTCCACTATATACAATAACCTTGCACACCTTGTCCTTGGTTTTGCAAGCAGTCCGGAATAATCTACTCCTCTAGACTGAACTCTCCACCTCCTTCTCCGGTGTCAAAAGAGATTTTCGCATCATAAGCGACCTTCCGCCTTCAGCGTCTTCGGCCTCAACATCCCGCCTCTACGCTTCAGTGATGTGAGCTTCTCCAATGTCCTTCTTTTTCTATGGACACTCGTAAGACTTGTGCCCATTCTTTCCACATGTGAAGCATGTAATTACTCCACCTCTTCCTCTTCCTCTACCTCTAGTACAAGGAAAAGTATTTCCATCAGCATAATCTCGTCTCTGCTCATTATGTTGTCCTCCCTGTTCAACATATGGCCCTCTCTGTGAGGTTCCACCTCTTTCAACTTTACCCTAAGGTTTCTTCCATTCCTCCTTGGGCTTCTGGAATTTGTCTTGGGCAACTGTCTTGCCTCTGGGATGACTTCTGCCTTGGCCCTTCTGACCTTGCTTTCGGCTCAGCTTCTCCTCTACTTTCAGAGCCAATTGATAAGCATCTTCCACTGTTCGGATGGTTAGCATTCTTAATTCATCCTGAATGTCATATCTCAGACCATTCAGATATTTGGAAACCTTCTCATCATCGCTCTCCTGATGACCTTCTCTGATGTTCAGTCGATAGAATTCCTTAGTGTATTCTTTCACTGTCATCATCTTCTGTCTCAGGTTCTGCATTTTCCTGAACAGAGTGATTTGATAGTCCCTGGGAATGAATTTCTCCTTCATCTTTGCGATCATCCTGTCCCAGCTTTTAATATTCTGCTTGCCCTTGCAGCGTCTGTCAGCTTGTAGTTCATCCCACCAAAATGTTGCGTGTCCTTTCAATATCGTGACAACATGTCTGACTTTCTTGTCCTCTTCGACTTATTCATAGTCAAAGTAGGTGTCTAGAGCTCTAATCCAGTCTAGAAGCTCCTCTGCATCCAAGTTTCCTCCATAAACTGGAATGTCCATTTTTGCTCTTGCACCCATCCTGGCAATAGCTTTGATCAAACACTCATTTGATGCATCCTTGGCTGCAACTTCCTCTTCTCGTTCAGCCTCAATTTCACTTTTGGAATCACTCAGATCCCCTGCACTAGCTGTACACCTTTGTGTTGTCTCCATGTCTTTGAGTCTTTCTCGGAGATCATGCATTTGTCTCTCCATTTCTGGATTTGTCGCTTGCCTGCCTCTTCTTCATGGCATTTCCCTATCCTCTGGATCAGGTGATTTCCTTTCTCTTCTCAGTGGCATGGTGAATTCTCTTTCTCTGCTATAGAAAGTAAAGACTCTTTCTATGCTTTGATACCACTCTGACGTAGCCGCACCCACAGGCATGTCCTCCCTCATAGGATCTTCTCTTCCCTCAACCCGAAGAACACTAATTGGTTCCTCTATTTCCCTGTCGGGAAATCTGCACCCACAGATCTCTTCTGCGATCCCCCTTTCTTTACTTATCAGAGGATCAGAACTCACGGCTTCGCGAGTTCAAAGGTCGAACGCCATACTCTCGGATCACCGGGACCCGATACCTCAGTTGACACTGACCTTATCTTACCCTGTCGGGACTTCTTCTCTATCATGATTTCGCCACTCGCGATATCAAGTACCCAGCTCTCCGACTCCCGATACCCGATACCCTGAAACTCTTATGCACACGTGCGAATTGACTTTTCCACTTCCCATTACTTCTATCAGAATTTCGGGGTTCACGTGATCGCGAATATTGATGTCAATGAGTTTGGAAATTTACTTTCTCCGAACTCCGATATGGTGTGCCACCTGTCTTCCACTCACCGACTCCATTGTGGCCCACGTGCACTGCCCTTGGTCTATCGGGATATCGCATATCACGATATCACGATTCCTGTTGCAATAATTTGGAGCCTCGACTCATGAAACCCTGATCCACGATATACGTGTGAATCCAACGACCCTCGTGGTCCTAATCAACGGCTCCGTCCCTCTTGATCTTGGAAACTTTTGGGAATACGTTGTTGTATCTTCCCTACACCTTTCCAAGATCTAACGGCTTACAGTGTTTCGCAAATTATCCTCGGGGAATTCTGATCGTCCATTCCTTCCTGATGAATTCTGTGAAATGAATCAAGTACTTCCTCCACGAAGACTTGTTCACCTGCGCACAAACTTGTAGTGCCTGCTTGAACACTTCAAACAAAACTTCTCTGTGCAATCCTTTGATGAATTCGAAGACTCTATTCCTCCTGAGATTTTCTCCACGACCTCAAGTCTTCTTAGGAACCTCTTTGCATGCACTCCTTGTGGCCAACCTTCAACCTTGAATAAGTGTTGAAGTTTTTCGACTCTGCGCATGCCTGCAGCAGCAGTCTTTCAATTCTCTCACTCGGAATCGCAACTATGAGACTTAGCTTAGCCTGTGCACTCCTTGCATGGCTCCTGCAACCCACTTTCACTCTTGGGCGAATGAGAACAAAAGTTAGCTATTTGAGCCTTCTGTCAACGCACTCTTTGCGGACGACTTCAACTGCACTCCATGTAGGAATTCTTGCTCAAAAAGAGAAACAATTGAAACTCATTCTCACTTCCTCTCAGACTTCATTTCAAACATGAAATCATATACATAGCATATAAAGAAAATGCATAACTGGCAGCAAACATCAATTGAGCATAACATCCATACACAAAGAACAGACACATAACCATGAATTTGAATCAAAGCTTCTTCTATTAATTCAAATATCAGTACATGGGTGTTCTTCCTCAGCTCTTTGCATGCTCTTTCTCTCCTAATGCTTCTGAATTATGTTACAATGCACAATGAGGGTGTCTATATCTCATTTCCCTCTTGCTCTCTCAAGTTGTCTAATCTACAATTAAATATTCTATCTACTTTACATTAACTATCTTAAATGCCTCCATCTACCTAAGGACGAGATCAATCCGCTCAAGGTCCATTCACAATGTACAAGTGTGCCTCATTAAATTATTACATTTAAAGTTTGGCGCATCAATCCAAGGGAAATTCGAAATTTGCATTGGCTTTTGTCCAGCTGTCTTCCGCTTTCCGCACTGGCTCACTTGACGTGGGCGATGCTCCTACATCAGTTTAGAAAATATTTCAAAGTTGGAATAAAAGTGCATTGGCACCCAAATCACACTCACATGTTCCTATTACCATAGAAATTGTTCCCATTATGCCTTTCGCAGTTTTCATTGAAGATCAGATTTTATTTCCACCAAGAAGAGATCAAAGAAGATTCATTAAAAGGATTTATGACCAGGAAGAAACACAACAATTCTAAGAAGTGGAATTTTGGATTAAGTTGTGAGAAGATAGTGAAGAATTTGAAGACAATTTTAAAAACCCACTTCAGGAATTGGGCGATTTATCCTAGTAAAGGATGGTTTTCAAAATCTCGCAGCAGTTCAGAAGAAAACTTGGTCTGATCAGAAAGAAATTTTCCAGAAACACAACAATTATGAGAAGTGGATTATGGTATTATGTTGTGATTAGATGATAAGGAATTTGAATAAAATGTTAAAAACCCACTTCAGGAATTGAGCGATTTAGCTTCAATGTGAACAGTTTTCAAAATCTTGAAGCAGTTCAGGAGAAAACTTGGTCTAATTAGAACGAAATTTTCCAGAAACGCTGCAATTCTGAGTAGTGGATTTTGGGCTTAAGTTGTGACAAGATGGTAAGGAATTTGAAGAAAATGTTAAAAACCCACTTCAGGAATTGGTTGATTTATCTTAAATGAGGATAGTTTTCAAAATTTCATAGCGGTTCAGGAGAAAACTTGGTCTGATCCGAACGAAATTGTCGAGATATTTCCATATTAATGGACATGTGGCAAAGTATTTCGAAGATTTGGTCAATTTCCAAATTTCTAGGGTATCAACACAAAGACAAAAAAAAATTATAGCCTATGAAGAATCTTATTATGCAACTCCTTCACTTTAGTTATCAACAATATCTCTAGTTACAATGATAGAATATTTTTGGTTTAGTTAAAGATATTACTACCAGTTGTAATAAAAAAAAAATTGATAAAAACCAATGTTTTAATTAGGTCAAAGTTATGGGCCCAGAAAAGGGAGTTATCCCTATAAAATAGAACTTAAACTCTAATTCACTCCATTTAAAGAAGTGTTCACGAATTGTAATCAAAATTGAATGGTGAAGTTGATATCTACAGGTTTGAATGTAATGGAGAGTTTAACTCCAGAACTTAGATCTGAGATAGGTATTCGAATCCTCTTGATGGATAAATAAACGAATATGTGAATGTGACAAGGGGTTGAGTTTTTCAGGGTATCAAGCATCAGGATTTGGCTGAGCTTTGAAGTATTAAAAATGTTAAGTTTTCCACCTGGTGAATATAATTTCTGGTGACATATTGTTTTCTTCCCAAATCTTGTTTGTATTATTATCTTATCTGAATAAAAGTTGAAATATATGCAAAGCATTGTTTCTTTTCCTTTCATCTATTGTCTCATCGAACTATTTATTGTCATACAACCTGATTTCAACTATTGTTTCAGTAAATGTTTTATTTTCATACAACCTGTTTGGAAGATTTTTGTTTAGGTACATCTTTTGGATCTGAAATGTCATTTTAAGTTTGAAAGTTCATATAACGAGTGAAAAATTGTGTGCTTCTTAGTATTTCCTCTATTTTATCTTCATATCTTCATCTGCTTATCAGAATGCATGCCACCATCTAAGGAAAACCATGTAGTTGATGTTGTTGAATAGTCCCACTAGATCCGTGTCCTTGAAAACCTATCTATCAGTTGAGCATAAAAAAATAAACTTAACTAATAAAAAAACAATCTTTCCAACAATTGAGGTGGCCTAGATCTCCCCTTAGCAGCTTGGTGCAGACCTTAGGACCAACAGTTCCAAAGCATTGCTGGCCAAGCAATGAAATCAAATTTTGGCCATCTTTAGTTGAGTCTTCCTTCAATATAATTTGGGCATGATTTTTATTGATTGATAGAAGCCCTGACATGTTCCTTGGTTCTGTAGTTCATTCCACAGATCAATCAGATGATTGAATGGATAAATTTGAAGTCTACTTACACTTGAAATGTGTCATTTTATTTCAAGTTGCATAGGGAAAGTAGGTCTGGCTTGTATATAGTTTGTTTCTTCAATCAAATTTTTGCACAATAAAGCAGATTCTAGATGGAGGTAATGTTTGAAGATGACTCCATAGACTAATGGAGAAGGAAGTTGAACCAGGGTTCTGGATTGTTAGAAACGCACAAGGGGTTGTTGTCCCACATTTAGAGCCATATGTTGACCAACATATTTTATCTCCCATATCTTCATCTCTTAAAATGAAAAACAAATTGATATCAAACAAAGGAAATTTTGAACTATCGTCATAATCATGGTGTATCCCTAAGTTTCATCTTCGTCACACATTTTATGGATTAAACATTTGAGTATGTGTGCTCAAGATATTCACATTTGTGTCCAACCACCCAAGGAGATGTTTTTTTCCATGTGAAACAAAACTAATTTTTCTTGGAACCATTCCCATTTTTAGAACCATGGCCATTTTCTTCGAACCACATACTTTATTGGAACCACACATTTTCTTAGTTCTTCTTCCCACATGTAGTCACCATTTTTGTTTCAGTGCGAGCCTCCTTACCTTTTCTCCTTATTCACGAGCCTTCATGCCCGCAGGTAGGCACTCCCACGTACTACATTTTTCACTTTCCAACCCTCATATTACACTCACCCATAATTAGCCATTTTTCCTTCTTTCCACTCTACTCTCCCTCCTCACTATCCTCCATAATTAAACATTTCCAAATTTAACCATCTCCATACTTCGCCATTTCCACATTTAACCATTTCCATACTTAATCCATTTCCATACTTATCCCATTTCCATTATCCACTTAGTCAATTTTCATAATACCCACTACTTAGTCATTTTCATAATTCATTTCCACATTCATTTTCATAATTCTTTACATTTTCCATGTCCCCTTATTTATTTTCATAATTCAATTTCATTTTCCATTTACCATCTACCATTTTCATTTTCCATTTACCATTTACCTTTTTAATTTTCCGACTTTCTTTTTCCTATTAACATTTTCCATATTTTCAAAATTTCTTCGTTCATTTCCATAATTTGTTTCCATTTTCCCATAATTCATTTCCATTTTCTATTTCATTCTCATAATTCATTTTCATTTTCCTTTTTCCATTTTTCTTTTCCATATTTCATATTTCATTTCCATTCTCTTATTTTCATGTACCATATTTCACATAATTACATTATATACTTCCCCAACACTTACCATGTGTTGGTTGTGGAGCCTGATTATCTTCCTGATTCAGAGGTATTTTGTTTTCAGCCATGTTTATACCCCATGAAGTATTTACACCCTAGAAGTATGTACACTCTTCCACGCG
>JZKD02S1597080.1:117737-154857 GCA_000966675.3 Picea glauca
TCTCACACTTTGGAAATTTGGCACTTCAGAGGATTACGCGAGACAACAAAAGAAAATTCTCAAAGCCTGAACTCCCAAAGTAAATCTCGCTTGTCCAAATCAAGAGGCCACGTGGAGGCAGATCTCACACTTTGAGAATTCGACGCTTCGGAGGATTGTAAGATCAATGCACTGAAAAGGCCCAAAGCTCGAAATCCCAAAGTGAATCTTGATCATCCAAACAAGAAGACACGTGGAGGTAGATCTCTCACTTCGGAAATACAACACTCCGGAGGATTGTAAGAGCTATGCATTGAAAATGCCAGAAGCCCGAACTCTCGAAGTAATTGTGAACTATTGATCTTTACAGTAGGGAGCAGGGTCCATCCGAGAGCGGCATGTGGCAGATAAAGTAGGGATTTCCCAAATTTCATATGGTAGTAGATCGATGACCACGCTTCATTACGGGGATGGAACATGCTCAAACGATAAAATTATTGAGCGGTCCCACAATTGAAGTTGTGGTATGGAGAAAGGGATATGTGGTAGAAGGTGATGAATTGTGGTCTCAAAAGCGGTGTGAATCCAAACCTCCTTTGACGACCCCACAATCACGTGCTTATATAATGAGAAATCTGAGAGTAGCACATGGTCGCCCCCTAAGCGTTAAGCCTCACCCCGATCCCGAGGAGGATTCAGTTAATGAAAAAGGACCGGTAGCTGAAACCTCAGCTCATCCCATAAATAGGGAACTTGGAAGCTATGGTCGAGGAGATAGAATTTTCAGCCTGAGGTACCGCAATGGACAATTTTTTCTTATAGGCCCATAATAATCTGAGATTGCGTCTGATAGGAGGAAACACACATAGTTTGATATAAGGATGCGCAGATGAAATATTTGAATGGGATGGCCAGATCATACTACTAGAAGTGGTGGACTGATCTGATTATAAATAAATCATTTTAATATTTCGAGAGGGGGGGTTCAGAGGCTAGAAAGTCGTGAAAGGTTTAGGCCCTGGGTTCCGTATTTTTTCAGTTTGTAGTCCCAAGGGCTTGGATTGTAAATATTATGTTATTGAATATTCCTTTGAGTTGTTTTTATCAGACTGTATTCTTAGTTTACATGTTGTTCTATTTTTCTTGTATTGATGTAATCTCTCTGATCTATGGATTTCTGAGGTGGTAGAGGATATGTTGTCATCTTTCCCATATTTCATGGTTCATCACTCAAACACTTGTTGTTTTTCTTTTTTTCTAGATGTAATCTCTATGATCTATGGATTCCTAAGGCGATAAAGGATCTACTGTCATCTTGCCCATATTTCATGGTTCATCACTCAAATGCTTGTTTTTTTTCTTCTTGTCTAGATGTAGAATCTCTCTAATCTATGGATTCCTGAGGTGGTAGAGGATCTGCTATCATCTTTCCCATATTTCATGGTTCATCACTCAGAAACATTATGTCTTCTTTCTTCTCACCATCAAATAAATATTTTGTCTGAAAGGTAGTTTAAATTCCTTCATTAGAAGGATACTTATGACTCCATTTCCCAACGGTCTAGGACTAATTTGCAGTAACTTTTGTTACTTTTCCTTTCTTAAATTTTTGTTGCTCCACCTCAAACCATTTTAATACATTTTAATTTTGATGGGTACTGGGCTTATCCTCTTGCAGTCTGAGGGCGACTCTCAGTGCTAACATTAATGGCACTGTTACTGAGGATGCAAGTGAAGATATATTCCTTGGGAGAACAACAATGAAGAGAGCTAGTTTTATATGGTGAAATGAAGTTGGACACATTGTTCTGACTACTTATCTTTCACCATAGCGACTCCACCGTTCATAATCTATCGGTGACTCAAATGAAAGGCAACAAATCAAATGGATATGGAGGCTCTCCTGGCCAAGAGGTTTTCTCCACTCGACTTCTCAGCCATAGTTGGTTATCCACATCTTGTTCCTCTTATTGATGAATGGAAAGATATGCTGCCAAGATTGTGTGAAGGTGAGAATGACGACCCTCTTGAACATGTTCTAGGATTTCATGCTTTGATGCAACATCTTGACATCCAACATGAAGACATAGGTATGAAGTTGTTTATGTACTCTCTTCAAGGAGATGCTTGTATTTGGTATTACTCTCTTGAGATTTATAGCGTTTCCTCAGTTGAAGAGTTTCATGTAGCTTTCAATATTCATTGTCAAAATTTGTATTCCTCTGATTTAATTTTTCATAGTTGTTGCAAGGAGTATAAAGACTGTGTTCATGATATAGTTGATTCTTATGAAGGATGTGAGAATGAAGAAGATTCCTTGGATGAGGATTTATCTCTTTCTTTTCCCTGTTCATCTGCATCAGATGAAAACTTTGTTGGTTGTATCAATAAGGAAGATGTAGAAACTAAGTCTCTTATGGAAGTTGATACTCTTTGTAACCCTATCTCTAAAAATCCTAGATATGAGCAACCTATTTTTGATTCAAATGATGATAAGATATCGCTTCCTGGATTGAATCTTGAAAGGCATCTCATGTTTAATAATGAGGAGCGATATTTTCATGTTGGGCAAGAGATATCTCTTGGCATGTCATTCGAGGCTCCTCCTTTATTTGAACATTATGGAGATAGTGATGCAGATGCTAAGGTGTTTCTTGTATTGGAAGAAAAAAGCGTTAGTAGCCACCTTTTAATGAAAGTAAAAGATTTTACCAAGAGCAACATGATAAAGAGAAGGAGCCTTCCATTGATATACATGAGGATATTTCTTGCCATCAACTAGTAGATGTTACCAGAGAAGGCCAAAGAGAAGTGGATCAGCAGCCTGCATCAACCTTTCACTCACTTGTTCTTGCCATAGACATTCAACCAGAAGTGAGCGGCTATAAAGCAGAGTAATCTTTTTGTTACAAATCTATTAGGTTTTATCACCTGTTTTATGACCCTGTGGGGAAGTACATGTAGTTTCATTTCCTCCATGTATTGAAGCCTTCAAGCTTTTTCATACCTTCAACATTGGGAGGTAATCTAAAAAATGTAATTATTTTTTTGTCACGGTTTTATTGTCTCTTGTTGATTAGTGGCAGCGTAAGAAATGTTTTCGTTAGGAAGTTACTTGAGTGGCTCTGGTGGAATTTTTTTGTCACCTAGCCTATTGTAAAAGTCAGTTATAGTACGATTGTGTATATAAATAAGATCATGTGCGATATTTTGATTTTTTAGTTTTCTTTTAGTATTTAAATAAGTGACCCCATAGCCCTAGGATAAGACACTGGAACTGTTTGTTCTTGGCATCTCACAGGGAGCATGCCAACCCCTGTGGAGGCAAATGTTATCACATGAAGTTGCCATGGGTCATATGCAATTATTGTTGAGACCTAGGTCTGCACTTCTGTCGAGTTTCTCTCTTTTTTTTTGCATGCCTTCCTATAATTTTTTTCTCTTTTGGTTGATAAATTTGGGAGGGTCAAGTATGTTGTATGCACAGGAAAAACTATCAGCACAATGTAGCATTTAGATCATTCCTTTTTGGGTTTGAAATACTGGCAAGAGAATGGGTTCACTTTTTAGCCGTAAGATCTGAGCGAGAGAAAGATCAACCATCATATCAAAAATATTAAGTCACAACCATCAAATATCATCGGAGAGAAATCGATGGTGGGGAGGCATTGAGAGGATCGGAATGAAAATTAAAGTATCTACTAATTGTGAGCCCACAATCACTTAGAATTATTGATCTTTCTATATCAACATATCAATGGTGCACATCGATCCTGCTATGAACAAGCATCTTCACATTGCGGGGATCGAAAAGGAAATTAAAGTATTTGCTAGTTGTGAGCCTGCAATATCTTGTGGTCGTTGATATTTAAGAAGGGGACACATGTTAGGTGGTGTCATACTCTAGGAGAAAGAAAGAAGAATTTGAGTGAGTAAAGGACTCCTAAAGGCCCGAAGCCCGAACTCCCAAAGTAATTGTGGACCGTTGATCTCAAATCAACAAGAGTCGTTGATATTTGAAACAATATCACCTAAAGGCCCAAAGTCCCGAAGTAAATCTGAGCCATTGAAGGCTAAGGAAATGCTTCGGGAAATCTCACACTTTGGAAATTCAACAATTCAGAGGATTATGGGAGCCAACAAAATAAAAAACCTGAAACCTGAACTCTCGAAGTAAATCTCGGCAGTCCAAATTGAGATGCCATGTGGAGGCAGATCTCACACTTTGGGAATTCGGTACTCCAAAGGATTGTAAGACCTATGTACTGAAAATACCTGAAGTCCAAAGTCCTGAAGTGAATCTCATTCATCCAAGCAAGAAGACATGTGGAGGTAGATCTCTCTCTTCATAGATACGACACTTCAAAGAATTGTAAGAGCTATGCATTGAAAATTCTCGAAGCCCGAACTCCCAAAGTAATTGTGAACCATTGATCTTTGTAGCAAGGAGTAGGGTCCATCTGAGAGTGGCACGTGGAATCAAAAGAAGTTATTTCCCAAATCCCAAATAGAATCAGATCGACGACCACAGTTCATTGCGGGAACAAAACATGCTCTAACAATAAAATTCTTGAGTGGTCCCACAATTGAAACTTTAGTATGATGAAAGGGATACATGGTGGAAGGTGGTGAATTGGGGGCTAAAAAGTGGTGTGAATACAAAATTCCTTTGAAGGCCCCACAATCATGTGATTATATAATGACAAATCCGAGAGTAGCACGTGGCTGCCCCCTAGGTGTTAAGCCTCACCCTAATCCCGAGGAGGATTCAGTTAATGAAAAATGATCGGTATCTGAAAACTCAACTCATTCCATAAATAAGAAACTTGGAAGCTATGGATGAAGGGACGGAACTGTCATCTCAAGGTACCACAATGGAAGATTTATTCTTGCAGGCCCATACTAATCTATGCTTGCGTCTGACAGGCGGAAACACACATAGTCTGATAGAAGGATGCACAGATGAAATATTTGAATGGGATTTCCAGATCATACTCCTGATAGTGGTGGAATAATCTGATTGTAAATAGATCAATTTAAGATTTTGAGAGGTGGGGGGGTTTAGAGGCTAGAAAGCCAAGAAATATTTAGTCCCAGGGCTCTATATTTTTCAGTTTGTAAGATCGAGGGCTTGGATTGTAAATATTATGTTATTGAAGATTCCTTTGAGTTGTTTTTATCAGACTGTCTTCTTATTTTACATGTTGTTCTGTTTTTCTTGTCTGTATGTAATCTCTATGATATATGGATTCTCTAGGCAGTAGAGGATATACTATCAACTTGCCTATCTTTCATGGTTCATCACTCAGATGCTTGTTGTTGTTCTTCTTGTCTAGGTGTAATCTCTTTGATCTATGGATTCCTGAGGTAGCAAAGGATCTGTTGTGATCTTTCCCATATTTCATGGTTCATCATTGATATGCTTTGTTTTTTCTTGTTGTAAGGATGTAGCATCTCTCTGATCTATGGATTCCTGAGGTGGTAGAGGATTTGTTGTCATCTTGCCCATCTTTCATGGTTCATCACTCAGACACATTCTTTGTTCTTTCTTCTCACCTTCACATAAATATTTGTTTGATAGGCAATTTAAATGTCTCCATTAGCAGGATACTTATGAATCCATTTCCCAAAGGTCTAGGACTGATCTGCAGTAACCTCTGTTATCTTTTCCTTTCTTAAAATCTTGTTGGTCCACCTCCTCAAACCATTTTAATACATTTTACTTTTGATGGGTATAGGTCTTATTCTCTTGCAATCTGAGGGTGACTCTCACTACTAACACCTTCTACATGGGACCTTGGTTCTCCAGCCTACTTTATCATTCTGGTCCAAACTTATCCATGGGACCTCAGTATATGGTTGCAATTCCTCATAACAAGCATTAAGGAAAACACTTTCCTAAGGGGTATGGAATGTAGTGTAGCTACTAGAATAATATGGCGAACCTAAGGGAATTAATAGTAGATATGTATTATTATGTATGTAGACCACTTTTAATAAATAAGGCCTAGTGTAAAAAAAAAAAAATGTAAGAGGGATTACTAGAAGGTTCCACCTAGTAGAAGTTTCCTCCTCTATATTGTTCTTAGGTGGTAGGTAGAATTATAGAAAAGGGTGTAAAAATTGTAATGGCCATGTAGATGAGTATTATTTTTGGAGTGTATCTCATTAGGATGTTTCCCCCTCAAAAAGGTAAGTGATCATGAATGTATACCTTCCTTAAAAGGATCGATTGTATGTGTTTCTCTACCACAAGGGTTTCTATAATAATAAAATAGATTTTAATGTATATTGTTCTTGAATATATTGTTGGTGTTTTTGTATTCATATCTGAGGTCCTTAAGAATGGGGTAAACCCTCAACCTTGATTATGGAGCCTAACCCCAAGGGAATGAAGAGATTTAAAATCGTGACCTCCCCAACATTAGGTATTGGGCCCTAGACATGATGAAGGGAGGAAAAATAAACCATAGGCCCTAAAGGAATCTTCTAGCCATTCAAGGCCAATAAGAATGCCTCAAAAAACCACACATGGCCTCTTAAGTGTATCATTCACCTATGATTGGGGATTTTAATGCCACTAGGTGGTTTTGAGTAGTAGGTATGTGTACATGTCCCAAGGATTTGGAAATGATAGAGAAGAAGTTAATTCCTTAGGTCCTAAATAAATATTTGAGGCATCCGTAGCCATGCAAAATTCCTTGAAGCACCACACATGACCTCCAAAGGGTATCCTTGGCCTTTGAGAAAGGATGTTAGTGTCATCACTGCAATATTTTGAGAATTAGGTATGGGTTACCACGTATTGATATGGTTGAGGGGGGAAACCCAATCCTTGACTAGAGTATAAATATTCTAGGCATCTAGTGCCAAACATGACACCTCGTACCACCACACTTGACCTCTTTAGGTTTTAGGAAACTTATAGGCTCAAGGCTTATTAACGACACCTCAAACCACCATAGATGACCTCTTGAGGGAATATTTGGCCTTCAAGTGGGGATATGGGAATCATTAGGATATTTTTAGCACTAGGTATGGGTCTTGGGTCCTTGGAAATGATCAAGAGAGGTGACACAGACCCTTACCCCAAGGGGTCCAGCTAACCTCCCGGTTATGGATCTCTTGTTCTCCTTGAGCCGAAGTGGCCCTCAGGTCCCTAATGGAACACTTGCAACAAATAACCCACGGGCCTTCAATAGAACCCCACTTGCACGAAGAGGTTATAGGCACGGGTCCTTTCCCAATACAACCGCATGATATGACCGTGGGCCCAACTCTATCGACACTTTGCACTTCACATTTTCGGGGATGTTGAGGTGAAGAGACATAACATCTCCACCTTTGAAACCCTGAAACCTGATTAGGGCCTAGAAAAATCTATCCCCCCCTTCAATGCAGTTGACGTGACCCTCCACTAAGAACTAGGTCCCAACCTTTAAATTTCTCCCAGGATTTCATAATTCAGGAAATGTGCAAACAGTGCTTCCTTTTTCCTTTCAAAATTCTAACTCCTGAAAGTCGATGACCAAAATCCAATGGTCCAGATCTACCACAAACCGATGGCCCTGGTTGCTTGTTGGCGTTCTCCTTTTTGGGGATTCAAAAAAAATGTGTGCGCCTTTCCTCCAGTGTCGAATTTACTGAACCGTACGTGCCCTGATCAATGGTTCACAGAGTATGTTAATCAACGACTCATATCTCCTATGAGTATTACACACCGGATAAACCTTCACTAAACCTCCCTGTAGCTTATCATGATTGGACGACTCTCATTTTTTCAGCACTCTCCCTTGGAAGTGCTCCACCGTTCATTCGCGCTTCGATGAACCTTTGGTAATTCTTCCAGATGTCAACCTGTCTAAACTTAGAGTTTTGCGTGAATCTAATCTTCACCTCCCTTCAAGCTATTCAAAGGTTCTAACCCTCATGATCTTAGGTTTCTTTATTGTCTTATGAATTCAAAGAATCCTTGCATGCACACTTAGCATGACTCTGCGATAACCTCCAATTATCCACGATGTTAACTATGTGTGCTCCTCGCAACAAAGATTCTCCAACCACTTTGTGGGATTTAAGAATTTCAATTCCTCCCTTAGCTTGTGCACTCCTTGCACGAATTTGTGCCTCGGCCACACCTCTGCTGATATAAGCCAACATTACCCCTCCTGATCTTTTTGAGATAAAACTCAAAACTTTGTCACACATTCTATGGGGACCTTTCACTGCACTCCTTGCAAGAATTCTCAGGGAGAGAAACAATTGAAACTTATACTTCTACTCTCATAGACTTCATATATTCACCATGAAATCACAAGCATACACATAGCATTGAAACAAATGCATAGAAGAGAAATATAAGAAAACTATAACATACCATTCAAAAGATACAAACAATATTCATCACATGCCATGAAAAGTGGATCAAATCATTATTAGATTAATCCAGTGCTTTTGTACATGGTTCAATAGAAACAATTATTTCCTTTCTGATATGCACCAAAACCAAATCACCTACTTCGAATTGAATCTCTCTTCTATGTTTATTTGTTCTGCGCTTATATTCTTGTCTAGAGTTATGCAACCACTCTCTGATTTTATTGTGGAGCTACTGCATTCCTGCTACAAAATCTCCAATGCTAGCACTCCAGAATTCATTCTGCTCTAAGTCTTTCAACTCAGAGACTCCTCTTGGCTGCATTCCATATACTATTTGAAATGGGCTCTGTCTTGTACTCCTATTGGGTGAATCGTTATATGCAAATTCTGCCTATGGAAAAACCTGATCCCATTGGTTGTGGTGTTTAGCTACCAAACTCCTCAATAAGTCCCCCAAATTCCTATTCACTACCTCAGTCTATCCATCCATCTGAGGATGATATGCTGAGCTAAAAGATAAATTCGTCCCCAATTTCTTCCATAGGGTCCTCCAAAAATGACCAAAAAAATTGGTATCTCGATATAAAACAATAATCTTGGGTAAGCCGTGAAGTCTAACAACTTCTTTGAAAAATAGATTTGCAATGTGAGTTGCATCAGTGGTTTTTTGACGTGGTATGAAATGTGCCATTTTTTTAAATCTATCGACTACCAAAAATATGGAGTCACAACCCCTCTGTGTCCTCGGCAGTCCCAACATGAAATCCATGCTTACCGCATCCCACAGCCTCTCTGGTATCGGCAAGGGTTGATACAACCATGTATTCTGTCTTTTCCCCTTTTCATGCTGACAAATTCTGCATCAATTCATGAATTTATTGACATCTGTCCTCATCCTTGGCCAATAGTATGAGCCATTTATTTGTGAAAAAGTCTTATCATGGCTGAAATGTCTAGTCAATCCCCCACTATGTTTTTCCTTCAAGAGGGTCTCTCTCATAGAGAATTTCGGTATACACAACTAGTTTTCCCTAAACAACAGTCCATCCTAAATCAAGTATTCAGTCCATTGGCTTCTGTCTCTGAGAACTGGATTCTCACATGCTTCATAGGCTTCTTTAAAATCTGCATCATCTCTGTACATCTCCTTGAGATTTTCAAAACCTAAAGTTTTCACTATGAACTCCTGTAGGATCAAACATTTCATTCTCAATGCATCAACAACCTTATTAGCAGTTCCAAAAATATGATTTATAACAAAAGTAAAATTATGCATGTATTCAACCCATTTTGCATGCTTCTGGTTCAATTTCCCCTGTCGAGTTATGAATTGTAAAGCATGGTTATCTCTATACAAGACAAACTCCTTTGGAATTAAGTAATGCCTCCACTTCTTCAGCGCCTGTATGACTGCATAGAACTCTTTATCATATGTGGAATATTTCATCTTGGTCTCGTTTAGCCTCTCATTGAAGTATGCAATCGGCTTGTTGTCCTTACTTAAGACTGCTCCAATCCCAAATCCACTTGTGTCGCATATTACTTGAAACGTTTTGTTGAAGTTTGGAAGAACTGGAACTGGTTGTTTAGTTATCTTACCCTTCAACAACTTAAAACTTTTATTCACTTCTTCTGTACAATGAAAATATTTGTGTATTTTATTGACTGTGGCCATCATTGGTGCACATATCCCACTGAAATTCTTGATAAACTTATTGTAAAACTAGCCAATCCATGGAAGCTTATGACTTCAAAGATACTCCTTGCCGATGGCCAATCTTTGATTTCTCTGACCTTTTTTCGGATCCATCTTTAATTCATTTGCAGAGATCAAGAAACCTAAGTAAATGAGCTTCGTCTTCATGAAAGACAACTTTTTTCATATTTATCAACAATTTCTCTTGTTGTAACCTCCTCATTACTGTAGCTAAATGCTTAGGATGTTCTCCTTTTGTCTTACTGAAGATTAGTATATCATCAAGATACACGATTACAAATTTTCCAATGAAATATTTCAAGACTTTGTTCATCAATCTCATAAAAGTATTGGGCACATTCGTCAAGAAAAATTTCATGACAAGCCATTCATACAATCCTTCATTTGTTTTGAATGTTGTCTTCTATTTATCACCTTCCCTCATTCTAATCTGGTGATATCCGCTTTTCAAGTCAATTTTTGAAAAACAATTTGCTCCACTCAAGAAATCCATCAAGTCATCCATCCTAGGTAAAGGAAATCTATACCTGATGGTAATTTGGTTTATATCTCTCGAGTCTGTACACATTCTCCAGCCACCATATTTATTCAAACTTAACACTATGGGTACAACGCATGGACTCAAGATTTCTCTAATTAACCCTTTATCCATCAAATCTCGAACTTGCTTCTTGATCTCTTCATTTTTCTATGGGGTCAATATGTACGCTACTTTGTTTGGTAAACTCACTCCTGGTATAAGGTCAATGTGATGACTTATGCTCTTGATGGGAGACAACGAACAAGGTAATTTTTCCACCACTATATCAACGAAATTCTCCAATAGTTCCTGAATTTCCTCAGGTAGGTCATCCGTCAAAGAACTATTTAGGATGACTCTAGGTTTTCTAACCACAACAAACTACATTTCTTCACCTTTCTAGACTTCATCAAGAGGTTCCTTCCCACTCATGAGAAGTATAGTATTGCTCGTATCTTTTTTTACCTCTTCTTTAATTGGCAGCAACATATGAGTCCTACCATTCTTCTCCAAGGTGTAAGTGTTCTTCCTCCCATCATGAATAAAATTCTTGTCATATTGCCTTGGTATCCCCAACAAAAGATGATAGACATCCATGGGAATAACATCACATAAAATTTCATCCTTATATCCCCCTATCTTAAATTTAACTAAACATTGTTTAATGGAAGTTACCTGATGTCCCTTTTGTAACCAAGAGACTTTGTATAGACTCAGATGTGCAMCAATCTCCAATTCCATCTTCTCTACCATTTATGTGGATACTAAATTATCTATGCTTCCACTGTCCACTATTACCTTGCATACCTTTTCCTTCRTCTTGCAAGAAGTCCTAAATAAAYTGTTCCTCTGGACTGGAGTTTCTATCTATTTCTTTGGCTTTAAGAGAATTTTCGTCATCATTAGTGACCTTCCACCTTCTGCATCTTTTGCCTCAAAATTTCTCCCTTGTGMTTCTGAAATGTGAGCTTCACCTCCGTCTCTTTTTCTATCAGGGCATTCAAAATACTTGTGACTGATTTTTCCAYAGACAAAACACTTTACCTCAMCTCCTCTGCCTCTTCCTCTTCCTCTTGTTCACRGAAAAGCGTTCTTGTTGGCATATTGCCTTCCTTGTGAACTTCCTCCTCTTTCAGGGTGAGTATGAGGTTTCTTTTCTTCTTCCTTCAGCTTCTATAATCTGTCCTGGGCAATTGCTTTGCCTTTGTTCTAGCTTCTACCTTTGCCTCTTTGTCCTTGCTTTCGGGTCAATTTTTCTTCAGTCTTTAGAGAAATATGATAAGCATCTTTCACATTTCTAATCATCACCATACTCATCTCATCCTGAATGTCATATCTCAGACCATTCATGTATCTAGCAACCTTCTTAGCATCACTTTCTCGATGACCTTCTCTAATTTTTATCCTGTAGAACTCCTCAATGTATTCATTCGATGTCATCCCCTTCTATCTCAAATTCTGCATTCTTCAAAACATATTGATTTGGTAATATCTGGGTATAAATTTGGCTTTCATCTTTGCAACCATTCTATCATAGCTTTTGATTTTTTGCTTGCCTTTGCAATGCCTGTCATCCTGCAGTTCATCCCACCACAGTGTTTCATGACCTTTAGGTCTAGTGACAACATGTTTCACTTTCTTATCTTCCTCGACATCCTCATAGTCAAAGTATTTATCCAGAGCTCTAAACCAATCTAGAAGCTCTTAAACATCTAATTTGCCTTCATACATCGGAATGTCCATATTTTCCCTGGCACCTATTCTTGCAATAGCTCTGAATAGACGTTCTTCTGCAGCATCTTCAACTACAAATTCTTCTTCATTTTCTTCCTCAATCTCACTTTCAGCCTCACTGATATCTCTAGCTTCAGTTGTCTACCTTTGTGTCATCTCCATGGCATATAATCGAGCAAGAAGTTCTCTCATATCCCTTTCCATAGTTGGATCGGGCATTGGTCTATAATGACGTCTTTTGGGTGGCATTGTTCAAATATGTTTCTTGCATAATTCAAATCACAACTTTCCTTCTACTTCCTTTCTCCTATAGAAACAAATATTGTAAGCTATGATACCACCTAACGTAGACCCCTACCTCAAGGGGTTCGGCTGACCTCTCGATCACGTATCTCCTATTCTTATTGAGCCAAAGCAGGCCTTAGGTCCCTTCTAGAACCCTTACAACAAATAACCCACAGGCCTTCAACAGAACCCCGACAGCACGAAGAGGTGATAGGCACGAGTTCTCTCCCAATATAATTGCATGATATGACCATGGGCCCAACTCTATATACACTTCGCACTTCACAATTTTAGGGATGTTGAGGTGAAGAGACACAACACCTCCACCTTTGAAACCCTGAAACCCGATTAGGGCCTAGCAAAGGCTATCCCCCCCTCCAACATAGTTGACGTGACCCTCCGCTGAGAACTGGGTCCCAACCTTTAAATTTCTCACAGGATTTTGCAATTCGGGAAATTTGCAAATAGTGCTTCCCCTTTCCTTTCAAAACTCCGACTCTCGAATGTTGGTGACCCAAATCCAAAGGTCCAGATATGCCACAAACTGATGGTCCTGGCTTCTTGTCGGCGTTCTCCTTTTCGGGGATTTGAAAATGATGTGTGCGCCTTTCCTCCAGTGTTGAATTTCTCGAACTGTACGAGCCATGATAAATGGTTCACAAAGCATGTTAATCAATTGATAAGATCTCCTATGATTACTACACACTAGATGAACCTTCTTTGAACCTCCCCACAACTTATCACGATCGGTCGACTCTCATGTTTTCAACACTCTCCCTTGGAAGTGTTCCACAGTTCACTCGAGCTTCGATGAACCTTTGGTAATTCTTCCAGATGTCAACCCATATGAACTTATAGTTTCACGCAACTCTAATATCCACCTCCCTTCGATCTATTTGAAGGTTTTAACCCTCCTGAGCTTAAGTTTCTTTTTTGGCTTCAGAATTCAAATAATCCCTATGCGCACACTTAACATGGCTCTGCGATAAACTCCATTTATCCATGATGTTAAATTTGTGCGCTCCTCACAATAGATATTCTACAACCACTTTGTGGGATTGAATAATTTCAATTCCTCCCTCAACCTACACACTCCTTGCATGACTTTGTGCCTTAGACACACCTCTGCTAATATAAGCCAACGTTACCCCTCCTGAGCTTTCTGAGATAAAACTCAGAACTCTATCACACACTCTATGCAGACCTTTCATTTCACTCCTTGCAGGAATTCTCAAGGAGAGAAACAATTGAAACTTATACTTATACTCTCACAGACTTGATATATTCACCATGAAATCACAATCATACACATGGCATTGAAACAAATGCATAGCAGAGAAATATAAGAAAACTATAACATACCATTCAAAAGATACAAACAATATTCATCACACGCCATGAAAAGTGGATCAAATCATTCTTATATTAATCCAGTGCTTTTGTACATGGTTCAATAACAACAATTATTCTTCATACAATCTCTAATTTTCTATTCTTCTCTGCTCTTCTAATCGTCTACATCAAATTACAATACTATCTCAGAATTACAAACGAGAGAGTCTTCTAGAGTTTTTTTCCCTCTCTCTTTTCTAAGCTATCTTATCAGAATTAAAAGACACCTACTAAACATAAATTACAATTAATTCTTCCTTATCCGACAGATGAGAGCAATGCCCATAATTTGTATTACAATCCCCCAAAACATAAATGCATACGTATCTTTTCAAATATTGCATAAATGTGTCCCGATTTGAAATTCAAACATTCTCAAAATGTGCACTAGCCTATATGGTTTTCCTCCACTTGCGCATGCATATGATGGTCCTGCATCAACAGGAAACCCAAGACTTAGGTCATAAATGAATCTTATATGCATCTAGGGCCAGCAATGACAAGTTGAACCACGACAAAGGACGTTTCCTTGGTATCCTTGATCTTTGGATGTAGATAGTCAAAATTATGTGGTTTTGAACATTAAGTATGATTATTTAGACCTTGGATATGGTCAAGGGTGTATAATGTGGTGAATACCTACACAAGAGATCTAGCTAGCATAAGAACGAACACAACTTCCAAAATAGAGAAGATGAGAGAACAATTGGAGAGAATAGAATAGAATTATATTAAAAATATGAATGAATAATGATTTACACATGATATACTATGTATAAATCGAATAATGTGCAATTGAAAATAATACAATGCACCATGGTGGTGGTATAGAGAGATATGGACACACATAGGTAGTTACCGGAGTTAACTTCCACCTAGTCCTAGTTAACTAGTCATGTAACCTTCAGTTAATTGAGTCATATGTGTGGAAGTGGGAGAAACACATGCAACTACTGGTGATAAAACTGAGGTTTCCATGCATGAGTGGCTTCCACTAGTCTAACTAAGTGTAACTAACTCTAAATTGAAGAGAATATTCTCCTAGACTATAGGAGAGGTCCCTAAAAAATAGGAGACCCTCAATAATGACTAATAAACATAGGAAAATAAGGAAAAATATCCTAGATGTGTGTAATATCTCCAACACCCCCCATGAACACTACTATGGGGTAATGAATAATGGGTCCCGAAAACTAAGGCCATGTTAAGTACCCATGAACAATGCAACTCATGAACACTGAAAATAAAGTGATGAAAGAGGGAAAACCTCAAGGTACAATGAATCAAAAGAATAAAATAAATTTTCTAAGAAATGTTATCCTTCGCTCCAAGATGATCGCATAAAGAGTGAAAATTCTACTCGGTGAAAGTATTGGTGAATATGTCAGCAGTCTGTTCATAGGAATGACAAAAATGCAGGTCGATGATCCTCTCATGGACTAGATCTTTGATGTACTACATATGGATATCGATATTCTTTTCCCACTATCGTTGCACTGGGTCTCTACAAAAATTGAGAGTACTATGGTTGTCATGATAAATGACAGTAGGTCTATGGAGCTGGATTCCCAAATCAGTAAGGAAGTTATGTGGCCACAATTCCTTAATGGTAGTTTTAACTACTCCTATGTACTCAAACCTTAGCTAAATATAGAGCAATAGTAGACTGCTTATTTCTCGACCAATAGATAGGCCTTGAACCCAAAATGAGAGTGTATATGGATGTGGACTTGTGATTAGTGTTGTTGCATTCCCATTCATAATCTGTGAATCCTATGAGATCTAACTTGCAACCTGTTGCATCATGGATCCCATAACTGATGGTGCCCCAAACGTATTGAAGGAGATGTTTTTCATCCTTCCAGTGTAACTCATGTTGATCTTGAATCTACCTGAAAACTAATAACAATGCGTATTATCGGTCTAATCGAGAGTGGGATACAAAAAAATCCCCACAAGTTGTCTGTACATAGTTCTTTCAACTAGTGGAGTGTCCTCTCCATCCTCAAGTCTCACCCTATATAGGAAGGGAGTAGGGGCATACTTGTAGTTTTTCATGTGGAATCTCTCCATGAGATCTTGAGAATACATGGCTTGAGATATATTGATGCCTTAATCATCCTGACTAATCTCAAGGCCAAGGAAGTAATGGAGTGGACCCATGTCCATCATCAAGCACATGTCATGCATAATCCACTTCACTGTAGCAATTGATAAATTCGAGGAGCCAGTGATCAAAATATCATCCACATAAACAAATAGAATCTTAAGTGAATCAATAGTCCTAAGAATGTAGACATTTGGATGAGATTTTCATCTCACAAAATTTTGGGGCAATGGGTAGAAGTCCATCTTGGCATACCATGCTCTCAACACCTACTTGAGGCCATAGAGAGACTTCCTGAGCCTACAAACCAAAGATGAATCATGTATGAATCTAGGTGGTTGCTCCATGTAAATATCCTCTGAGAGATCTCTATGAAGACATTCATTCTTTACATCCATCTGATGGACTTCCCATCCTCTGGTTGTCACAATAGCAAGGGCCAAACGATTGGAATCCATATTCACTACTAGAGTGAATGTCTCGTCGTAGTCTATGCCATGAACCTACTGAAAACATTTGGAAACTAGTCTTAATCTTATAACATTTCCATCTAATACTCTCTTGGTCCTATAGACCCATCTACATGTGACAAGATTACTCCCTGAAGGAAGTGGAACTAGATCCCAAGTTTGGTTCTCGAGGAGGGAGTTGTACTCATACTGTATGCTTGTTTCCAAAAAGGGATTCCCTATAGCCTCACCATAGGCTTGTGGGTATAAATAATGACCCACATAATAGTGCATAGGAAACATGGGCTCAGTGGTTGTGATTACACAAGGTGGCTCCTCGAATTGAGATCGATTCCTCTTGAGATCCACTAGATCCCAAAAAATTCTCTTGCATCCTGAAGAGTGGTATGTTCCCACTTGGACCTTTGCACAAGCTCCTTATATGCATGTATTGACTGTGCATATGCATCTTCTAAATCCTCTAACTTTGTATCAAAAATCAAATCTGAAGTAGAGTCTAAATATGCAGACTCGTCATCTCGAACTGGTGGAAGGAAAAAAGCATCTGCATGCGGCTCCTGTGCATCATGCGAGATACTTTCCTCAAATTAAACACTACACTCAATGATAAGTTGGTTTGTAAAGGGATCAATAATTCTATATCCATTCACACCATATGGGTATCCAGCAAAGATACATGAAATACTCTATGGATATAGTGCTTTCCTCTTTTCAAATGGAATTTGGAGCATGCATGTGAGTCAAAGACACAAAAGTGGGTGAATTATGGTTTGTTGTTGGTCCAAGCCTCGAAAGGAGTCCGATCCTTGATATAAATGTGGGGGGACATATTCTATATTTATTTATCACAGTTAGGTGCCTCATCCCAAAGATTCTAAAGAAGTGATATTGCATGCAACATGCAAGATTCCATCTCCTTGAGAGAATTTTTTTTATGCTTATAAACCCCATTCTATTGTGGAGTATATGGTACTAAGTGTTGCAAATGTATCCTGGAATCAAGACAAAGGTTTTGAAAATATCTATTGACATACTCCCCCCCATTATCTCTATGGAGAACTTTGATATTTCTCCCTAACCGAGTCTCAAAAATTTCCTTGAACTCTTTTAGGTGCTCAAAGACCTATGACTTCTGTCTAAGAAAAAATACCCAAGTATAACATGAGTAATCATCTAAAAATGTAAGCACGTACCTTGAATTACTGATTGATGGATGCAAGAATGGACCCATGATATCAATATGAATCAGATCCAATGGATAGGAGGCCTTGTGATCCTTCCCCTTCTCGAAATTCTCTTAAGGGTTCTTTCCAAGGATGCATCCTTCAAAAACCCCTTTAGAAAAATGGATATCAGGTAATCTGATGACCATCCCTTTCTTTTTAAGCTATTGCATGTACCTAATGTTCAGGTGACCAAACCTCTCGTACCATAATCTACTACTGTCAGTAGCATGTGTAAGTAGTACAAAGGAATCATGTTTAATGAACTTAGAAAAAGTGTATAACCATGATTGATAATTTACCTCCCCAAAAACAACCTTCGAGTTGGATTGCATGTCAAATATGGATACGACATCTGGTGTAAACTCCACCTTTTTGCCTGATCCTGAGTGTGTAATATGATACACTAAGGGAATATTCATGAAAAGTTTTGGAACATGTCGAACATTCTCAAAACTTCCAAGATATAGTTCCACTCTCCCTTTTCTAGTGACCTCGATTAGAGAGTCGTCCCCCATGAGGATAGGAGTACCATTTCATGTAGTCAAAGAAGATAAGATATCATGTGTGACATCCATATGGTGGGATGCGCTTGAATCCACGACACATGCATCAGGTGAAGAGTGAACAAAAAATAATGCATGATGATTGACTTTAGGAGCATGATCTTCTAGATTCTTATTGGAAACCTCAGGAATTTGATTTGTAAGGTTTTTATTTCGAAGAATCTGAGTCAGAATGTCTATTTTCTTCTTCATGCATGTGGATTTTGGATGGAATCCTTGATTGCAGTAGGTACACTTTTGTCCTTTCTTCCCTTTTCCACTTTTGCATCTTGAGGAGTCATTGAATGGTTTGGAGTACCCTTCCTTCTTTTTCTCTATATGCGCCTTTTATTTTCCTTTATTTTTGGAATTCTAATGTTGAGAATTGTTTCTATCATGTGCAGTGAGTGCATGAGATTTGGATTTTTTTATCACACCCATATTGATGACTTTATCCTGCTCCTGAATTATAGGGCCTCAATGAAGGTATCCAAAGAGGGCATAGTACAAGATTCTACTGCATTCAACCTCTGATTATGGAAAGTAGAAACAAAAAATAAATAATACAAACCAAGTTTTGACAAAATGGTGAGAACCATTCTCTTTTCCTCTGATTTATCAACCCCATAGGCCTTGAGTTGCAACAACAAATCCTTGTACCTTATGAATAAATCCTAGATGTTTTCAAGTATTTTCGGATCCAATGCAAGTAATTTGACCTCAATCATTGATCCATATGGATTTTTGTAGCCTCCCACCTATTACAACTAGATCAGTTTGGTAGTTTTCCAATTCGACAATTTTTTCCTAGTTTTCGGGTCCTTGACTTCTGGGGCCATTTTGAGGCCCTAAAAAACATTTTTAGGGCTCACCACAATAATTATTTGTAGGGCTCTCCACAAGAAACATGTGTATATCTTGGATAGACCTTTCCAATGGGCTATCGTGTGCCTAAAAAAGAGATCATATGCAAAAGTTATGACCACAGGAATTTGATGTACTAACTTACCCAAACGGGGCCCACATGACTTTTGGCACTTCATCTACTAGGGTTAGATTTTTAGATGTCTAGGGTTTTTTTCATTCCTGTTTATTGTAAAAATTCCTTCAGAGCCTCATTTTAATCATTTTATTTCAAATGATCTCATCTGTCACATCTCTTCTCATAGATAAGCCGCCGCCATTCTAGAAAGCTTCTTTTGCATTGCATTTTATAGTTTTATCTTATTTCCTTATTGAATAGAAACCAATTTTAATGTATATTTGTTATTCTTTGTTAAGCATATTTGATAATAATCTGTATTCATTTCGTTGTGCTCATAAAATCTAGATCAATGGTATCAAAGAGGTCTACTCCTTGTCGTTCTTAATGCATGTCCCCCATGAGGTTGGGGTACAAAGAATTGGGTCTCGAGCTTGTTTCTCTTGAGGAAAAAAGATCTCGCATGACCAAGAGACCTCTCATGGAGGGAGAAAATAAATACGATTGGATAGGATATCCCTTCAAAATGTTTCTCGAGGAATCCCTCATGCAATAGAGGAACGCGATTATGGATAGTTTTGCACAAATCCTTCAGCGTCTACCAACAGGCGATGCATCTTCCTCAAACGGAAGTGTCTCCCCCTTCAAAGTACAAATCAACTTTGATATTCCTATATTTGAAGGTCAGATAGACGCAGATGCTGTAGACATATGGTTGAGTCTACTAGAAGGGTATTTATCTTTCCATAACTTCTTGAATAGAGAAAAGATCACTTTTGCACTCCTTAAAGTCATTCCCCATGTCAAAGATTGGTGGGAAACTTTCTGTAAGGAGAATAAAACAGAGGAACCCTCATTATTTACAGCCACGGTCACTTGTGAGTCCTTAAGGGATTCTATTAAGGAACAATACTATCGTGTTGAAAGTTATGATGACCTATATAAAAAAATGGACCACACTATAGTAGGAAAGAGACTAAGCAGTGCCCAAGTTCACAAATATCTTCCATAACTTGCGTGCCAAGTTAGGTATCAAATATTATGAGCGACATATGATGCTCAAGTATCATGACGGTCTACATAGATACATCCAGGACAAAATGGATTTTTTAGAAATCTCATCCTTGGGCGTGGCCTACCGATGTGTTGTCAAATTTGAGAAAAATCTCAAACAAAAGACACAACAATTTGGGCCTAGGAACTCCTCACAGAAAAATCCAGGAAACGGTGGCCCCAAACTATATAAAAAAGGAAAGAGAAAACATAGACCACCTTAGTACAACCAGTCCAGGCCGCATGAAAAGAAGGACACCAAAAATAAAAAGAAAGATACTGAGAAGTGGTGTGAATTCCATAAGATCCCCTAAAATAACACTGTTGATTGTCACTCAAAGTAGTCGCTGGTGGATGAGGTGAAAGCCTATGAATCAAATGCAAGTTCTAACTCTAAGTCAGAACCAGAAAGGGGGAGATAGATCATTGATGCAAAACCCAGTGCTACCATTGCTACCACAAAGTTCTATCCTGGTGAACCAGACGAGCCAGAGGAAGGCGAGCGTCTTTTTCATTCATAGATGTGGGTGAAGGGTACCCCGATGCACTTCATCGTTGATAACGGTAGCCAGAAGAACCTCATATAAACATATGTTGTGAAGTGTCTCTCCTTGCTGAAAACACTGCACCAATATCCCTACACTATCAGATGTCTCCACCAAGGAAACAAAATCTACGTTAGCCAACAATGTCACCTACCATACAACATCAAGCCCTTCAAAGACGAAGTATTGTGTGATGTTGTCCCTCTCAAAGTTTTCAGTGTTCTTTTGGGCCAACCATATTTATGGAAACGTCATGTTGTATATGAGTCTAGGCCTCATAATGTTATTATTACTTTTAACAAGAAATTGTACAGGATACCAGAGGAAGTCCAAACTACTGTTATTTCCTTGATCTCTACCAAGCAATGCAGGAAGGTCATCTCTCAGACATGGAAGTTTGTCTTATTTGTGATTCGATCTCAGAATGAGAAAAATATCATATCCACATCCAGGGTCTCTGTGGTTGACCTCTCCACATAGCAGAAGCAAGTGGATAAGGTCATGGAAGCATACTCAGATATCTTCTCCTCACCTACCAGGGTACCTTTGCACTGTCAGGTCAAGCACCCCATCGATATGACCCCCGACGCACCGCTTCCCAATGGTATAGTCTACCACCGCTCTCTATTAGAGAATGAGGATATTAAGTGGAAGATCCAATAACTTCACCACAAGGTGCACATCCATCCCACCTCATCACCTTGTGGGAGACCAATCATGTTGGTATAGAAGAAATATGGAACCTATCGACTCTGGATTGATTACTAGGCCCTGAATAAAATCACAGTCAGAAACCGATACCCGATTCCCCGAATTGACGACCTCCTTGATAAGCTCAAGGGGTCCAAATACTTCATTAAGATTGATATGAAGTCTGTCTTCCACCAAGTCCTGATAGAACAAACTGATGTATGGAATACTGCCTTCAATTCAAAGGAAGGTATTTTCGAATGGTTGGTCATGCACTTTGGATTAAAAAATGTTTCAGCCACTTTTATGAGGATAATGGAAGATATTCTATAACCATTCACCAATACTTTTGTAGTGGTGTATCTGGATGACATTCTCATTTAGAACAAGACTTGGGAAGAACACTTGCAACATATTCAATAGGTTCTTCACACCTTGCAACAACACAAGTTATACGCCAACTTGAAAAAATTCTCCTTCAACATAGACAGGGTCCATTACCTGGGCTACATCGTTTCTCAACATGGTGTACATGTGGATCCATCCAAGATCCAACTCATTTGTTATTGGTTAGCCCCAACCACACTCACTAAGCTTCATAGCTTCTTGGGCCTTGCCAATTTCTACCATAGGTTCATGTTGGCATTCTCCCATATTGCATGGGCCCTCAACCAAGTAACCAGGGGTGGTGGTAAGGAGAAATTTATCTGTGGCCAGTCCCATCAACAAGTGTTTGATGATTTGAAGTAGCTCTTGTGCTCAGCCCTGGTACTTTCACTAACATACCTGCAACAACCCTTTGAGATCAAGACAAAATATCCAGACTATGTTGTGGGCGTCATTCTCACTCAGCACGGCCACCTCATGGCCTATCATAGTGAGACACTATCGGATGTTGTCTGTAAGTACCCTACTTACGACAAAGAAATGTACTCCATTGTGAAATCCTATTGCCAATGGAGACATTACATTCTTGGGAAGGAGACAGTCATCCACACTGATCATAATCCAATGTTGTCCATGCAAATATAAGACAGATTGCAGAATGATCGCCATTAAAAGTGGTCCACATAATTTCAACAATTCCACCTCAACATCAAGTATAAAATAGGAAGCACCAACTGCATCATTGATTTCCTCAACATATCTCCAGTCGCGACACTCACCAAAGTGTTATAATCTTGTGGCCATGAGACGTCTAGATGGCCCCAACTCTATGAGACATACCCAGACTTCACCACCACCTACCAAATGCTGGGCTTAAAAACAATTGTCACTAATTTCCATCTTCAGGATGGGATGTTGTGTCGTCTGGGCCATATTTGTGTTTCATCAAGTGAGCTAGAGAAGATGATCTGGGAATCCCACTACAGTGGGGTGCCAGGACACTTCGACATCGAAAATATAGTGACAATGATATAGAAACATTTCTACTGGCCGAAACTTCAACATGAATGTTAACAGTGAGAGTCACCCTCATATTGCAAGAGGATAAGCCCAGTACCCATCAGAAAGGTTTGCGGATGAAAATTAATAATTGAAGGTCAAATGGACAAAACTCAACATAAGAATGATTTAACACAGAAATCTGGGCTAGCATGCATAAGAAAATGAGGTTTTGATTAACTTCAATTAGTGTTTTAATGATAAAGGTGAATATAAGGAAGCCTTAGTGAGGATGGAGGATAGGCCTGCTATAAGCATCAGGATTTCAAGTAGTTAGGAGAAGAAAAAATCAATTACAAGAACCTCTTGATCCTTAGTTTAAAACACTGGAAAAACATTCATAGAAAAATTATAATCAAACCTACATTATAACACAATCATGACATCTCATATGGATCATCCAATCATGAGAATTTCATAATAAGTGGAAACAAGATTATGAAAGGAAACTAAATTCTATTAATGAAAATGTCTCACGTCTCATACATAATCAGAGAACAATTTTATTTAGTCAAAATATTACAAAAGGGGAGCTCTGCTCAACCATCTGACCTTTTCATATTATTCGTCTGATGTATTTATAATCAAAACAGACGACCACACCTAGGAGTGTGATATAGCCTTCCTATCCTAGGGTCCTTCACCTGTCATGTTCCTTATGTCAGAAGGAAAATCGGGTCAGTCTGGGCTTGTAGGAAAAAATGCCCTTTGTGGTACTTATGGTTGACAATTTTATATCTTCTCAGCCAAACCCTCCATGCTTCCATTTAAGGAGGTATTTGATTGTCCAACCACCAATAATTATTTCATTAAATGATTTCTCCTTGGGATCAAGAAGAGGTCTATTGCTTTAGCAAGGAAAAAACCAGGTCATTTTTTCATAACGAACCCTCTCCACAGCTTCCTCATTTTTTCCTCTAGTGACAGACTAATCGCGGTCTTATTACACTCTGCTTTTCCTTGTGACTTTCCTTTTGTGATTTGACGTAATGTTGCATTTTTCTACCATGCACTACTCTTGGATTGGACTTTATATAAGCATGTGATTCAGAAGTGGTCAAGGTAGTTTTGGATCCACACCGCTTCGACCCTCGCAATCCACCACCAACTGCCATGTATCCTTCTCGCCATACCATGGTTTCAATTGCGGGACTGCTCAATAATTTTAATGTTCAAGCACTTTCTATCCCTGTAATGAAGTTTGTTCATCTATCTTATTACAATCGATGATCTGAGTGACCTTGCCCCCCTTTTTATCACCCCCGCAAAAATTTATCCTTCCGCCAACTCCAGAATCCCCCTAACCATGCTTAGAGATGCCACCAATTTTGTTTCTTCAGGAGCTTTGGATGTTGAGCAGGGATATCTCCCAGAGGATGACCTCCCAAATCTGACGTAGTGGCCTAATGTCATATAAAGTCACAACTATTGATGTGTCACAAGAGGGGTGTGCCATGCATCACTTGAAGATGAGAATATGGGATGCCTAAAGATGCCTAAAATGAGTGCCACATGTCACACCAGATGTATTCCATGTATCACTGATGGAATGGGCACCACGTGTATGAATTGATGGACCCCAAGAGTCTTCAACACTTTGGGTTCAGGAAATTTTGCATGACGTGTTTGTATAACTCCCGAAGGGCCAAACTCGTGAAGTGATTAGCGTGTGCTTATCACCAATTAGCATGGGATTCAGAGAACCATACTTGTTCTGAATGGAAAAATTGTGGAGCGACAATGTTGTGAATCTAACATGGTAGCCCGACATCATATGATGTCATAGTTGCTAATGTGTCACAAAAGGAGTGTTCCACGTGTCACTCAAGGGTGAGAAGATGATAGGCTAAAAGGTGACTAAAATGAATGCCACTTGTCAGAACCATATGTATGCCACTTATCTCTAATGGATGGGAGCCACATGTCTAAACTAATGGACCCAAATAGTCTTTGACACTTTGCGTTCGGTAAATTATGCATGTAGAGTTTGTATAACTCTCGAAGGGCCGAACTCACGAAGTGATTAGCATGTGCTTATCACTAATTAATCTGGGATTACGCCGCCTTCATATAAATTATTTAGGACTCATGGGCTTCTGCCTAGTCGCTAAGCCTTGCACAACTTTGAAACTCTGAATGCATGAGAGTCATTGATCTAAATTGTGCATGGGATCTCCACCATTGAAAATTCAACATGTCTATGGATTGCATTCCAAGCCCAAAATAGACTACTCTGAATGTTGTGTTTTGCGCTCATGGTTGTTCCCTGTGCAAACAAAAAAACTTGGACGACCTGTTGTGAGCTCAATCAATGGAAAACAAGATGACCAACAAATCAAACCAACTCCCAATATGTGTTTATCCTTCAAGAAATATAGAAAAATTTTGTGCAAAGAAACAGTCAAGAAAGACACTAAGGAAGATCCAGTCATTAAACAAAAAGGAAAACCAACCTTATCAACTAGAAGAAGGGAAAATCTAGGAAGGTATGCAGAAAAGAGAGAGACCAGTCAGGGGTCTAAGATTAGGTATTAACAACAACTACATGTGACCCTTAACAACTTTATGTTATAACATTGTCTCCACAGGGTATGGCATGCTCCTTGTGAGCTGCCAAGAACAAGCAGCTTCATTGTCTTACCCTAGGGCCATGCGATCACTTATTCAAACAAAAATAAAATAAAATGTGATATGTACAATGAGTGGAAAGTCGATCATGGCTTAAAAAAAATATTTTTTCAAAAAGATCCCATTGACAGGGCCACCAAAAACTTCGGAATCCTCCAAGTTTTGCAATTTATAAGTGTTATTTGAGAATACCTCGGAAATATTGAAAGGACCAATGCACAAAGCCTTGGATTTATCATGTTTTCATTTGTCTTGCTTGGGTGCATCCCACTTGAATACTAGATCTCCTAGATAGAAATATTCTTTGCTTACCTTCTTTTGAAAGGTTTGCTTGATCTTCTGTTGATGCTTTTGCGCTCTGTCAAGTAGTTGCTCCCTAGTTTGTTGCACTTCTACCAGTTATTGTATCCTCTTGACCATATCATCAAGTTCCCCTTGGTAGTCCTGGAGTAATTTTGCCATAGGAAATGCAAGATGAGTACGAAAGATATCATCCACCCCATATACAACCTAAAAAGGGGATAGACCCAATGACCTCTTTGTTGTAACTCTATCAACCCATAAGGAAAATTCCAACTTTGAGTCCCATGCTTTCTTATTTTCTTCCAACAATTTCTTGAGGATCTTTATAAGGCTCTTGTTAGAGGACTCTGCCAAACCATTTCCTTGGGGGCATTAAGGAGAATAATGGACTAATGTAATCCCATACTATTCACAGAACTTGATCAATGGTTTAGTTTTGAAAGAGGCATCATTGTCAGTAACAATCTTTCTTGGACAACCAAATCTTGACATGAAATCCTCAAGAAAACTAATGATTAACTTGTGGGAGGCATTTCTTGTAGGGATGGATTCTATCCACTTGGTGAAATAATCAGTGGCAGTCAAAATCCACCTATGTTTACCACTTGAAGCTGGGCAGATTTATCCAATGAAGTCAATACCCCACTGCTAAAATGGTCTAGAGACTACCACGGGCTTCAAAGGAAAATATTTGAGTTGTTTCTTTCCAAAAAACTTTTGGCACTTGACACAATCTCTATTATTTGCAAAAACATTAGTAAAAAGGCTAGGCCAAAAATACCCAACTCTGAGGATCTTATAGGATGTGGTTCTCTAGAAGTGATGCCCCCCACATAATTTGTCATGAAAATCAATCATGGCCTTTTGGGCCTCCTATGGATCTAGACATCTCAAAATAACTCTTAGAGGATTTTTCCAATATAGGACATGATCAATGAGACAATATCTGATAGATTTAAGCTTCAAATGTCTCACCTTTCTCTTGTCCAAACCATCAAGGGGCTACAACTTCTGTAGAAAATATATGATATCTTTATACCAAGTGCATTTTGCCAAATTTGGGCTGGCATGAGAGCTTTTATTAGCAGACTCAACTTGTTGATTTTCTGAGTTTATATTCATGAAATTGATCCCTAAATATTTTCAATTTGATTCATCCAGTAACCTATCTAAACCTTGGCCTTTCACTATTTTAGTGGGCTTAATTTCAAGGTCAAATTCCAGAATTTTGGCCATCAATTTGCTCCTCTTCCCATCTATATCAGGCTAGATAAGTACTTCTTTCACTAAGGCTAAAGGGACATATGCAACAATATTTGAATGTAGAACATAAAATATGAAATCCTTGATGGCTTTGACCAAAGCATAAGTCTTATTTTACATGATATCATATCTCATTTATGCATCCCTCAATGCTCTGGTGAAAAAGGATATAGGCTGCTCTAACCCCTCTGTATTTTTCTGTAGTAAAACAACAAACAATGTGTCAAATGAGGCAAAGGAAAACATCTGAAACTCCTTAGAATAGGAAAGGTTGATGAGCATAGGTGCTTCAATAAAGGTGCTTTTTATCTGATCAAAATATTCTCGAGCCTAAGTAGTCCATTTCACATCATTTCCTTTCCTAAGCATGGTTGTAATGTACTTCACTGATTCAACAAAGTTAGAGATGAACCTTATTATAAAATTGATTTTCCCCAAGAAAGACTGAACTTCTTTCTTGGATCTAGGAAAATATAAGGTCTTGATGGCCTCTACCTTGCTTGGATCAATTCTTACCCCTTATGTTGATACAACGTGCCCCAATAAGTTACCTTCCTTCATAGAAAACAAAGGCTTCTTAGGATTGAGAGAGAGACCAAACTTTCTTCACTTCAGGAAGACCTTTTTCAAATGATGATAATGTTCTTAATCAAATTTTGAGAAAATTGTAATGTCATCTAGATAGATGACTACAAAATTTTCCTTCTCCCCAATGAAGGAAATGTCCATTGCTCGTTGGAAGTTCTCTCCCGCATTCATCAATCCAAAGGGAATTTTAGCATACATGAATTTGCCTCAAGGAGTAGTGAAGGTTGTCTTCTCTCTATCTTTAGGAAAGACAAATATATGATTGTAGCCAGAAAATCCATCAATCATAGACATCCTATATGAACCAGTGACTCTTTGCAAAATGGGCTCCATCTTTGGCAAGGGGTAATTGTCTTTCTTGGAGCTTCTATTCAAATTCCTAAAATCAACACATAGTCTGATTTTCCCATTTTTCTTCCTTACAGGGGCCAGGTTAGCCACCCACTCAGAGTATCTCAAAGGAATGATAATTCAGGCATCTAACAACTTTTTCACTTATTTTTCCATAATATGCAGCAACATGGGATTTATCTGTCTAAGTTTCTTCCTAAAAGGCTTGGTATCCTCTTTCAAAGGGATCTTATGTTCAATGATGTCGATGTCATATGTTATTAAATATTCATATTTTTAGTCAAACACATCAACAAACTCTTTTAATATCTTAACATACTTATCCCTTTGTTCCTTTGACATGTTTCTAGACAACTTAACATACTTTGGATCCTCCTCTGTACCCAAATTGCATTCAGTCACCTCAACATTTTCAGTTGAACCTCTAACCTTTACAACACCATCATTTCCATCAAAAACTCTCTCCAAGGGGACTATTCCTTTTGGAATATGGTTACTGTGAAACTAAACAATATGACGGTCAACATTTTTATTCAGAAAAATATCAACACGAGGGATTTTTTCAGTATCATGATCTTGATCAATATGTAAGGCATAAAACTCATCTAGGGTCTCAAGAAATCTTTTTATCCCAAGATCATCCTCAAAAACCTTCCAATGTTTGACATTGTCAGGTATAAAGGGTATATACTTCAGTTCCACATCATATTTGATTTTAGGGGGAAAAGGAACTCTTACATTACTTATTGAAACAACCAATGAATCTTCCATAGTGTTCTCCTCTCTTGGAACAAATGAGATATTAAAAGCTAAGAAGAAACTATCAACAAGATCAAAAAATTCATTTATGTAAGTCCTTAACTTGGGGTTTTTAGATTGATAAATATTTTTAGCATGATGAACAATTAATTCATCATCTCCAAACGCTTCTATCTCTTCAATCCTCATGTCTTTAGCATCCCTCAAACCCAAAACAAGAGCCCCATATTCTTCCGCATTGTTTTTAGTTTCAAATTCAAGATTGTAAGACAAAGATATGGTCTCTTTGGTAGGGGAAATAAAGAATACCCCAACACCAACACCCTCCCTAGAAGAGGCTCCATCAAAAAACATCTTCCAAACATAGGTATTAGAAGGAGGATCTTCGCAAGAGGTAAGGGGATTCTTTCTGATTTAAATAGGAGGTTGTGGTGCATTAGTGAGTTGTAATACACTGGATCCTAAATGAGTATCAACTGCAAAAATAGGGTGGTTGGTAGTATTTTCTTCATCACTGATGATATAAGCTAGTTGTGCCTCCCAATAAATCCTTCTATGTTCACCCCCAAACACAAGAATGGTGGCATATGAAAGGTCCATCTGCAAATTTCCCCCTAGTCTTTTGATCCAATATCTTGACAAGATAATCTCAAACTTAGGGGGGTTGTTGGATTACTAAGAGGGGGGTGAATCAGTAATAGAGCAATATAATCCTTTTTAACCATAGAATGCAAGTGTTATATCAATGTAGCATTATCATCCAATATTTGCAGAGTAAATAAACAATGAAAAAATGAACAATGATACACATACAAAGTACACAAGTGTTTCTACATAAAAACCCAAACCGAGAGAAAACCACATAATTTTTTTTATTATATGTCTTGAATAGTTACATTCATTGGAAGCACCAACTTCCTTTTTTTTCCAGCTGCAAATGGAAGGAGGCTCCAACCCCCTAGTTTCTCAGGATACAACCTGAGGGAATCTCCAACTCCCCAATTCTCTGGCTACAACCAGAAGGAGGCTACAACCCCCTATGTTCTATGGATACAACCAAAAGGTGGCTAGAACTACTTGTCATTGCCCCGTCCAACTGCCCTGATGTATAAGTGGAATGATGGAACCACTGTCACACTATCACTGTGAGATATATTGTTGTAAACCTATACCAATCAACCTGCACTAAACAACCCGAACCATGCATCAACCTGTACCTCAACCTGTAATATGTTCATTAATTTGGTTGGTTTTCATTGATGTCAACCCTTGAATAAAGTCTAGTAGAGAATTCCGGTAGCACAAAGGTTTGGGTAATGAACATAATTGTGTTTGATGTATAATGGTATGAGTTTTGATATATTTGTAGATAATACTATTCTATATGGAAATTACATGTCATGTCATTTATAGTGGTATGTGGAACGTCACATAACTCCTCACGGTTTGAGAGTTATGGCTTTACGAATTTGGAGGACCCTCATATGTTGGCTTGAATCCCCAAAAGGTCAAATAAGTCAAAGTGCTTGCAAAGAAGAAATTATTTAAATAATAAAGTGAAGTGACAAAGTAAAAAATAGTTAATTAAATAATAAAGTGAAGTGACAAAGTCAAAGAGGATTATTTAAATAATAAAGTGAAGTGACAAAGTCAAAGAGGATTATTTAAACAATAAAGTGAAGTGAGTCAAAGAGGATTATTTAAATAATAAATTCAAGTGACAAATTCAAGGATTATTTAAATAGTAAAGTAAATGGAGAAATTTATAATTACGGAAAGTGGTTAGAAGTGGGTTAGCCCTAAAATAAGGAAATTGGGTTAAGATGGTTAAAAGGTAACCTCTTAAGAAAGCTACATGAAAGTACAAATAAGAGACAAGGATCTCTCATTTTAATTACACTTGAGCATATTGAATATATATAGGTGACTAAGGTAACCAAAAGGATATCTAAGCTGAATTTCAGAGGGAAGGTGAAGTAAATATGGCCGAAATTCAAGGGAGGATAAATTATTTTGATGATGTTTTCTATGGTATGTTATTTACAGGTCATCTCACCATTTTCGCAATAACACTTTTTCTAGAATGCTTCAGATCGTGAAATTGGGAGGACATTGAGGTAACATATCCAAGTAGTGGTGGTTCAAATTTCATAATGTGGGTCATTGTATTTTTGGAGTTACACTCCATGGAAAATAGGGTTTGTGGCTAGTCCTGAAACTACTCTAAAACAGGTGTTTCGGGTGAAAATGTTATAACTTCTTCATAATAGATCCCAATTTAGTAAGACCAAATGTGTTGGTTATATTATAGTCTGTAGTAGTTTTTGTAAAATTTGCATATCCATACAACAAATATTCCATGCGGGGCACGCTCTATAATTTCCCTCTCTAGAATGAGCCAAAATTCAACAAGGTATTCCATTTTTTCTATAACTCCTTTTTTGAGAGGTTCCAAGTAGTGAAACCTGAAGGAATTTCATAAAAAAAACTAAATAACATTTTGTATTATTTTCAGATCTTTATTCATTATAGGTACATAGTTATGATTATTTCAGGTAAGGGTTGTTGACTAATCCAAAACTAGTCATGTGAGACTAAAGTAAAGTTTGATGAAAATGCTAGTCTCTTGTTGTTAACGTTAAGGAAGGTTTACATGTTGAGGTACATGTTGGTGCATGGTTGATGCACTTGTTTATGTTACAATTTGATTATAGGTTGTTTGCTATAGGTTGGTGCATGGTTGATACACTTGTTTATGGTACAGGTTGATTACATGTTGAGGTACAGGTTGATGCATGGTTGATACATGGTTCGGGTTGTTTGGTGTAGGTTTATTGGTACAGATTTAAAGTAGTATATCTCATAGTGATATTGTGACAGTGGTTCCATCATTCTACTTATACGTTAGGGAGGTTGGAAAGGTAAAGGACAAGTGGTTGTATGATGCAGGAGCATCGTCAGCAGCAAGCAAGAGTGGAGGCGGAAGACAACTGAGATGAACGCCATCACATTTTGGCACATGTCAAAAACGTTTTGAAATGTTTTTGAAAGTTTGGACACCCAAACATTAATGAAATAGTAAGAAGTCATACTTATTTATTGTAAACAGATCTTGAGTGATCCGCTCTCATCTGTAGGATGTAGAGGCATTTATGTTATTTAATAAAAGTAGGTAGATTTAAAATTCTAGATTAGACAGTTTTAGGAACTGGAGGGAAAACGACTATAGACACCCTCACCTTTGTATCATTGTATCAGTCAAAGATAGCAGGATTAAGCACATTATCATAGAGGAGAAATAGAGAGTAGCAGAGAAGAATCCATGTATAGATGTTTTGCGATTAATATATGAAGCTTTGAATTCAGACTCATGGTTTCTAATACTTTATGTGTATACATGTTGAATGCTATGCTTATGTTTTTCTTACTCTTTCTATTGTGCATTTGCTTTTATGTTATGTATGTATGATTTCATGTTAAGTATTTGAAGTCTGAGAGAGTAAGGGAATGAGTTTCAATTGTTTCTCTTCTTGACTAAGAGTTCCTGTAAGGAGTGCAGTGAAGCGTCCGCAAGGAGTGCGTTGACAGAATTCAAAGTTTACCTCTGAAAGCTCAGGAGGGATATTTTTGTTCTCATTTCAACTGAAGTGCAAGACAAGCACAGGATCCATGCAAGGTGTACACAGGCTGGTCGATACCTTAGAACCTATAGACTAAGGTTGAGAGATTGAAGGATTGTTGTTGCAGAGTTGCACAGATTTAAGGGATTCAAATATTCAGAAATATTTGGAGAAGTGACAGAAGGAGTGCATGCAGAAGCCTTCTAGGAGACTTGAGTTTGTGAAAGGAATCTCAGGAGGGTTAGGGCCTTTGAATCATTCAAAAGAAAGGTAGGAAGTGTGAGTAGTTGTGCAGAGGCTAAATCTCAGAGAAGGATTGCAAGTTTGATTTGAGCAGAAGGTTCTTTGAGGAGAGATTGAACAGTCTGAATTCTCAGAGAGAACTCCCGAAATAGAAAGGACGGTAGGATCCGTAGAAGTTGCAGGGGAGTTAAGTGTTGGACAAATCCACCTTCGAAAAGTAGAGTCAACATGGACCGTCGATCGTGATCCATTCAGGTCGTCAGATCATTTTGGAAATTCAAAGTTCGGGACTCTGAAGTGTAAGACAAAACCTTGGCTGATCAAGTTCTTGAAACGTGAAAGGAGGTTTCATGTGCGAAGTCAAAGGGTGACGAGTTCAGAATTTTGGAACTTCAGAGTTCGGAGTTTTGGAAGTCTTGACGACAGTTGATCGGGACTCAGTAGGGAGGAAAGTCTAAAATCTGAGGCCATGACAGAGTATTTATTGGGATTTTGGGAATCAGGTTTTTGGCATTCCCATTGACAAGGGGCAGAACACTCTACGTCGGAATCTCCGAAATCGCGAAACGCAAAGAAATTTCAAAAGTGTGTTTCGGCATTTCAGCAAATCGAGGATCGGGAATTCGGGTGTCGTGATGACATAAGGTTAGGGTTGAGAGTTTTTAACTCCCGGTACCTAAAATCTCGAAAGTAAAGGAAGTTTTCAAAGGTTGGTTCAAGTTTCGAAAATCGAAAAAGGTGACAGGTGGCAGGAGTCCATGTCAAGATAATAGTACAACTCGAGGGCATAGTTGGAAAGTCAAGAAACCTCATGACAGAAGTTGCGAAGTCTCGAGAAAGGAGACCATTTTGGCATTTCAAAATTTTGGGTTCCGGAAAGTATAGGAGACAGAGAGTTCGAGGATAAGCCTTACAAATTCCTGGTACGTGAAATCACACTAACCGTTGAATCAAGAGGAAGAACCATAGCCATTGGTTTTCCTTGGAAGTGGAACACTAGTGTTTCGGTGTTTTGGGATTTGGCATATTGGGAATCCTGTTGATAGGGTGACGACACATAGTGCAAGGAAATCCCGAATTCATGAAGTGTGGTAGGAATTAGAGTGGATTTTTTGGGATTTCAAAAATTCAGGTTTCGGGACTCCAAGAGTCGAGAGGTAGAGTTGCACGACATTGCGACTCCATAAATTACGAAGAGTGAAAAAGACGAAATCAGTGGCAAGGTGAGTCGTGAGTTTGGGATTTCGGTTTTCGGAAGTTGAAGAGGTAAGGCACCCAATGACAGGATTCATGAAATCTGGTATCCTGAAAAGAAAAAGGGAAAAGCCCTGAAGTCAGTTGGGGTTTGATCGTGGGGTTTATGCTGGTGAATGATCATGCGGGCATAATTTGGGAGGGCCTGTGAATTATACTCAGAGAGGGGGAGTAAATAATTTCCTATGAGGAATTGAGAGAGTCAGTCAAACTCTAAAGGGCTGAAGTTGAAAGATCCTGTGCGGACTCCATCCTGAGGGTTTAGGGGTTTGCGCCAGTTGTGGTATCAGAGCATAGAAATATTTATTTGCTTTCTATAGCAGGGAAAAGAGGAATTTTATAGCCATGCCGCCAAGAAGAAGAGATAGAAAAATACCTAACCCACTAGAGGAAAGGAAAATTCCAAGAAGAAGAGACAGACAATTGCCTGATCCGGCAAGAGAAAGAGAGATGCATGAAATACGTGCCAGGCTTGATGCCATGGAGACAACACAGATGCGCACAGTTGATACTGGAGACATCAGCGAATCTGAAAGTGAAAATGAATCTGGAAACAAAGAAGTTGTAGCTGAAGACGCAGTAGAAGAAATCCTATTCAGGGTTTTTGTAAGGATAGGTGCTAGAGCAAAAATGGACATTCCAGTATATGAAGGAAACCTAGATGTTGAAGATCTTCTAGACTGGATTAGAGCTTTGGATACATATTTTGACTATAAGGATGTTGAAGAAGACAAGAAGGTTAAACATGCTATCACAAGACTTAAAGGGCATGCAACATTATGGTGGGATGAACTGCAGGCTGACAGACACTGCAAAGGTAAGCATAAAATCAAGAGTTGAGACAGAATGGTTGTGAAGATGAAGGCAAAATTCATACCCAAGGATTATCAAATTACTCTATTTCGGAGAACGTAGAACTTGAGACAAAAACTGATGATAGTGAAAGAATACACTGAAGAGGTTTACAGGATAAACATCAGAGCAGGTCATCGAGAAAGTGATGATGAAAAGGTTGCCAGGTATATGAATGGTCTGAGATATGACATTCAGGATGAGATGAGCATGATGACCATCCGAATGGTGGAATATGCTTATCAGATGGATCTGAAAGCTTAAGAGAAGCTGAGCCGAAAACAAGGTCAGAGAGGACGAGGCAGAAGTCAAGCTAGAGGCTAAACAATTTCCCAAGACAAAAATCAGAAACCTAAAGAAGAGTGGAAGAAACCTCAAACTCAAACTGAGAGAGGTGGAAGCTCACAGAGAGGACAGTATGCAGATAGGAATAATTTTCCTCAAACCAGAGGAAGAGGAAGAGGCAGAAGTGGAGAAATAAAATGCTTTACCTGTGGAAAAAATGGACATAAATCTTATGAATGTCCAAATAAGAAGAAAGAAGGAGGTGAAACTCACATTGTCAAATCTCAAGGATGGAATGTTGAGGCAGAAGATGTCGAGGGAAAAAGATCACTGATGATGAGAAAAGTTCTCTTAACGCCAGAGAAGGAGGTGGAGAACCCAATCCAAAGGAACAAACTTTTTTGGACTGCTTGCAAGACCAAAGACAGGGTGTGAAAAGTCATCGTGGACAGTGGTAGTACAGACAATCTTGTTTCTACAAAGATGGTAGAAAAGTTGGAGCTAGAGACTATTGAACATCCAAGCCTATACAGAGTTTCATGGCTACAAAAATGACATCAGGTAAATGTCACTAAACAATGTTTAGTTGAATTTAAAATAGGACGATATAAGGATGAAATAGTATGTGATTTCATTCCCATGGATGTTTGTCATCTATTTCTAGGTATTCCATGGCAATATGACAAGAATGTGATTCATGATGGGAGAAAAAACACATACACCCTGGAGAACAATGGAAGAACTCACACGTTGTTGCCAATTAAGGAGAAAGAGATGAAACCAAAGGTGAGCAACACTGTACTTCTCATGAGTGGGAAAGAACTTCTTAAGGAGGTTAAGAAGAAGGAAGATACACAATTCATTGTGGTTAGGAAGCCTAGAATTGTTTTAACTAGTATAAGAGTGGATGATTTACCAGAGGAAGTCCAGAAGTTGCTGGAAGAGTTTGCCAATATAGTAGTGGACGAACTACCTTGTTCGTTGCCACCGATCAGAAGTATAAGTCATCACATCGATCTTATACTTGGAGCTATTTTACCAAACAAAGCAGTGTACAGATTGACACTACAGGAGAATGAAGAGGTCAAGAGACAGGTCCAGGATTTAATGGACAAAGGGTTGGTTAGAGAAAGCTTGAGTCCATGTGTTGTTCCAATAGTGCTCAGCCCAAATAAAGATGAAGGCTGGAGGATTTGCACAGACTCGAGGGCGATCAATAAGATTACCATCAGGTATAGATTTCCATTGCCAAGGATGCATGATTTGACGGATTGCTTGAGTGGAGTTTTTTTTTTTTCAAAGATTGATTTGAAGAGAGGATATCATCAAATTCGAATGAGAGAAGGTGATGAATGGAAGACGACATTCAAGACAAATGAAGGGTTGTATGAATGGCTTATTATGCCATTTGGATTAACAATTGTGCCTAGTACTTTCATGAGATTGATGAATGAAGTCCTGAAATATTTCATAGGAAAATTTTTCATCGTATATATTAATGATATATTGATTTTCAGCAAGACAGAAGCTAAACACTTGAATCATTTGGCTACAGTGATGAGGAGATTGTAGCAAGAGAAGTTACTGATTAATATGAAGAAAACAACATTTATGAGGACATAACTCATTTATTTGGGTTTTGTTATCTCCGTAGATGAGATGAAAATGTATCCGGATAAGGTAGAGGCAATTAAGAATTGGCCATCGCCAAAGAGCATATTTGAAGTTAGAAGCTTTCATGGATTGGCTAGTTTCTACTGGAAATTTATCAGAAATTTCAGTGGAATTAGCACACCGATGATGGACATGGTGAAGAAAAGACATAAATATTTTCACTGGACAGAGGAAGCAGAGAAAAGTTTCAATCTGTTGAAAAGGAAGATTACTGAACAACCAATTTTGGTGTT
>JZKD02S1597080.1:154907-180528 GCA_000966675.3 Picea glauca
TCCAGGGTCTCTGTGGTTGACCTCTCCACATAGCAGAAGCAAGTGGATAAGGTCATGGAAGCATACTCAGATATCTTCTCCTCACCTACCAGGGTACCTTTGCACTGTCAGGTCAAGCACCCCATCGATATGACCCCCGACGCACCGCTTCCCAATGGTATAGTCTACCACCGCTCTCTATTAGAGAATGAGGATATTAAGTGGAAGATCCAATAACTTCACCACAAGGTGCACATCCATCCCACCTCATCACCTTGTGGGAGACCAATCATGTTGGTATAGAAGAAATATGGAACCTATCGACTCTGGATTGATTACTAGGCCCTGAATAAAATCACAGTCAGAAACCGATACCCGATTCCCCGAATTGACGACCTCCTTGATAAGCTCAAGGGGTCCAAATACTTCATTAAGATTGATATGAAGTCTGTCTTCCACCAAGTCCTGATAGAACAAACTGATGTATGGAATACTGCCTTCAATTCAAAGGAAGGTATTTTCGAATGGTTGGTCATGCACTTTGGATTAAAAAATGTTTCAGCCACTTTTATGAGGATAATGGAAGATATTCTATAACCATTCACCAATACTTTTGTAGTGGTGTATCTGGATGACATTCTCATTTAGAACAAGACTTGGGAAGAACACTTGCAACATATTCAATAGGTTCTTCACACCTTGCAACAACACAAGTTATACGCCAACTTGAAAAAATTCTCCTTCAACATAGACAGGGTCCATTACCTGGGCTACATCGTTTCTCAACATGGTGTACATGTGGATCCATCCAAGATCCAACTCATTTGTTATTGGTTAGCCCCAACCACACTCACTAAGCTTCATAGCTTCTTGGGCCTTGCCAATTTCTACCATAGGTTCATGTTGGCATTCTCCCATATTGCATGGGCCCTCAACCAAGTAACCAGGGGTGGTGGTAAGGAGAAATTTATCTGTGGCCAGTCCCATCAACAAGTGTTTGATGATTTGAAGTAGCTCTTGTGCTCAGCCCTGGTACTTTCACTAACATACCTGCAACAACCCTTTGAGATCAAGACAAAATATCCAGACTATGTTGTGGGCGTCATTCTCACTCAGCACGGCCACCTCATGGCCTATCATAGTGAGACACTATCGGATGTTGTCTGTAAGTACCCTACTTACGACAAAGAAATGTACTCCATTGTGAAATCCTATTGCCAATGGAGACATTACATTCTTGGGAAGGAGACAGTCATCCACACTGATCATAATCCAATGTTGTCCATGCAAATATAAGACAGATTGCAGAATGATCGCCATTAAAAGTGGTCCACATAATTTCAACAATTCCACCTCAACATCAAGTATAAAATAGGAAGCACCAACTGCATCATTGATTTCCTCAACATATCTCCAGTCGCGACACTCACCAAAGTGTTATAATCTTGTGGCCATGAGACGTCTAGATGGCCCCAACTCTATGAGACATACCCAGACTTCACCACCACCTACCAAATGCTGGGCTTAAAAACAATTGTCACTAATTTCCATCTTCAGGATGGGATGTTGTGTCGTCTGGGCCATATTTGTGTTTCATCAAGTGAGCTAGAGAAGATGATCTGGGAATCCCACTACAGTGGGGTGCCAGGACACTTCGACATCGAAAATATAGTGACAATGATATAGAAACATTTCTACTGGCCGAAACTTCAACATGAATGTTAACAGTGAGAGTCACCCTCATATTGCAAGAGGATAAGCCCAGTACCCATCAGAAAGGTTTGCGGATGAAAATTAATAATTGAAGGTCAAATGGACAAAACTCAACATAAGAATGATTTAACACAGAAATCTGGGCTAGCATGCATAAGAAAATGAGGTTTTGATTAACTTCAATTAGTGTTTTAATGATAAAGGTGAATATAAGGAAGCCTTAGTGAGGATGGAGGATAGGCCTGCTATAAGCATCAGGATTTCAAGTAGTTAGGAGAAGAAAAAATCAATTACAAGAACCTCTTGATCCTTAGTTTAAAACACTGGAAAAACATTCATAGAAAAATTATAATCAAACCTACATTATAACACAATCATGACATCTCATATGGATCATCCAATCATGAGAATTTCATAATAAGTGGAAACAAGATTATGAAAGGAAACTAAATTCTATTAATGAAAATGTCTCACGTCTCATACATAATCAGAGAACAATTTTATTTAGTCAAAATATTACAAAAGGGGAGCTCTGCTCAACCATCTGACCTTTTCATATTATTCGTCTGATGTATTTATAATCAAAACAGACGACCACACCTAGGAGTGTGATATAGCCTTCCTATCCTAGGGTCCTTCACCTGTCATGTTCCTTATGTCAGAAGGAAAATCGGGTCAGTCTGGGCTTGTAGGAAAAAATGCCCTTTGTGGTACTTATGGTTGACAATTTTATATCTTCTCAGCCAAACCCTCCATGCTTCCATTTAAGGAGGTATTTGATTGTCCAACCACCAATAATTATTTCATTAAATGATTTCTCCTTGGGATCAAGAAGAGGTCTATTGCTTTAGCAAGGAAAAAACCAGGTCATTTTTTCATAACGAACCCTCTCCACAGCTTCCTCATTTTTTCCTCTAGTGACAGACTAATCGCGGTCTTATTACACTCTGCTTTTCCTTGTGACTTTCCTTTTGTGATTTGACGTAATGTTGCATTTTTCTACCATGCACTACTCTTGGATTGGACTTTATATAAGCATGTGATTCAGAAGTGGTCAAGGTAGTTTTGGATCCACACCGCTTCGACCCTCGCAATCCACCACCAACTGCCATGTATCCTTCTCGCCATACCATGGTTTCAATTGCGGGACTGCTCAATAATTTTAATGTTCAAGCACTTTCTATCCCTGTAATGAAGTTTGTTCATCTATCTTATTACAATCGATGATCTGAGTGACCTTGCCCCCCTTTTTATCACCCCCGCAAAAATTTATCCTTCCGCCAACTCCAGAATCCCCCTAACCATGCTTAGAGATGCCACCAATTTTGTTTCTTCAGGAGCTTTGGATGTTGAGCAGGGATATCTCCCAGAGGATGACCTCCCAAATCTGACGTAGTGGCCTAATGTCATATAAAGTCACAACTATTGATGTGTCACAAGAGGGGTGTGCCATGCATCACTTGAAGATGAGAATATGGGATGCCTAAAGATGCCTAAAATGAGTGCCACATGTCACACCAGATGTATTCCATGTATCACTGATGGAATGGGCACCACGTGTATGAATTGATGGACCCCAAGAGTCTTCAACACTTTGGGTTCAGGAAATTTTGCATGACGTGTTTGTATAACTCCCGAAGGGCCAAACTCGTGAAGTGATTAGCGTGTGCTTATCACCAATTAGCATGGGATTCAGAGAACCATACTTGTTCTGAATGGAAAAATTGTGGAGCGACAATGTTGTGAATCTAACATGGTAGCCCGACATCATATGATGTCATAGTTGCTAATGTGTCACAAAAGGAGTGTTCCACGTGTCACTCAAGGGTGAGAAGATGATAGGCTAAAAGGTGACTAAAATGAATGCCACTTGTCAGAACCATATGTATGCCACTTATCTCTAATGGATGGGAGCCACATGTCTAAACTAATGGACCCAAATAGTCTTTGACACTTTGCGTTCGGTAAATTATGCATGTAGAGTTTGTATAACTCTCGAAGGGCCGAACTCACGAAGTGATTAGCATGTGCTTATCACTAATTAATCTGGGATTACGCCGCCTTCATATAAATTATTTAGGACTCATGGGCTTCTGCCTAGTCGCTAAGCCTTGCACAACTTTGAAACTCTGAATGCATGAGAGTCATTGATCTAAATTGTGCATGGGATCTCCACCATTGAAAATTCAACATGTCTATGGATTGCATTCCAAGCCCAAAATAGACTACTCTGAATGTTGTGTTTTGCGCTCATGGTTGTTCCCTGTGCAAACAAAAAAACTTGGACGACCTGTTGTGAGCTCAATCAATGGAAAACAAGATGACCAACAAATCAAACCAACTCCCAATATGTGTTTATCCTTCAAGAAATATAGAAAAATTTTGTGCAAAGAAACAGTCAAGAAAGACACTAAGGAAGATCCAGTCATTAAACAAAAAGGAAAACCAACCTTATCAACTAGAAGAAGGGAAAATCTAGGAAGGTATGCAGAAAAGAGAGAGACCAGTCAGGGGTCTAAGATTAGGTATTAACAACAACTACATGTGACCCTTAACAACTTTATGTTATAACATTGTCTCCACAGGGTATGGCATGCTCCTTGTGAGCTGCCAAGAACAAGCAGCTTCATTGTCTTACCCTAGGGCCATGCGATCACTTATTCAAACAAAAATAAAATAAAATGTGATATGTACAATGAGTGGAAAGTCGATCATGGCTTAAAAAAAATATTTTTTCAAAAAGATCCCATTGACAGGGCCACCAAAAACTTCGGAATCCTCCAAGTTTTGCAATTTATAAGTGTTATTTGAGAATACCTCGGAAATATTGAAAGGACCAATGCACAAAGCCTTGGATTTATCATGTTTTCATTTGTCTTGCTTGGGTGCATCCCACTTGAATACTAGATCTCCTAGATAGAAATATTCTTTGCTTACCTTCTTTTGAAAGGTTTGCTTGATCTTCTGTTGATGCTTTTGCGCTCTGTCAAGTAGTTGCTCCCTAGTTTGTTGCACTTCTACCAGTTATTGTATCCTCTTGACCATATCATCAAGTTCCCCTTGGTAGTCCTGGAGTAATTTTGCCATAGGAAATGCAAGATGAGTACGAAAGATATCATCCACCCCATATACAACCTAAAAAGGGGATAGACCCAATGACCTCTTTGTTGTAACTCTATCAACCCATAAGGAAAATTCCAACTTTGAGTCCCATGCTTTCTTATTTTCTTCCAACAATTTCTTGAGGATCTTTATAAGGCTCTTGTTAGAGGACTCTGCCAAACCATTTCCTTGGGGGCATTAAGGAGAATAATGGACTAATGTAATCCCATACTATTCACAGAACTTGATCAATGGTTTAGTTTTGAAAGAGGCATCATTGTCAGTAACAATCTTTCTTGGACAACCAAATCTTGACATGAAATCCTCAAGAAAACTAATGATTAACTTGTGGGAGGCATTTCTTGTAGGGATGGATTCTATCCACTTGGTGAAATAATCAGTGGCAGTCAAAATCCACCTATGTTTACCACTTGAAGCTGGGCAGATTTATCCAATGAAGTCAATACCCCACTGCTAAAATGGTCTAGAGACTACCACGGGCTTCAAAGGAAAATATTTGAGTTGTTTCTTTCCAAAAAACTTTTGGCACTTGACACAATCTCTATTATTTGCAAAAACATTAGTAAAAAGGCTAGGCCAAAAATACCCAACTCTGAGGATCTTATAGGATGTGGTTCTCTAGAAGTGATGCCCCCCACATAATTTGTCATGAAAATCAATCATGGCCTTTTGGGCCTCCTATGGATCTAGACATCTCAAAATAACTCTTAGAGGATTTTTCCAATATAGGACATGATCAATGAGACAATATCTGATAGATTTAAGCTTCAAATGTCTCACCTTTCTCTTGTCCAAACCATCAAGGGGCTACAACTTCTGTAGAAAATATATGATATCTTTATACCAAGTGCATTTTGCCAAATTTGGGCTGGCATGAGAGCTTTTATTAGCAGACTCAACTTGTTGATTTTCTGAGTTTATATTCATGAAATTGATCCCTAAATATTTTCAATTTGATTCATCCAGTAACCTATCTAAACCTTGGCCTTTCACTATTTTAGTGGGCTTAATTTCAAGGTCAAATTCCAGAATTTTGGCCATCAATTTGCTCCTCTTCCCATCTATATCAGGCTAGATAAGTACTTCTTTCACTAAGGCTAAAGGGACATATGCAACAATATTTGAATGTAGAACATAAAATATGAAATCCTTGATGGCTTTGACCAAAGCATAAGTCTTATTTTACATGATATCATATCTCATTTATGCATCCCTCAATGCTCTGGTGAAAAAGGATATAGGCTGCTCTAACCCCTCTGTATTTTTCTGTAGTAAAACAACAAACAATGTGTCAAATGAGGCAAAGGAAAACATCTGAAACTCCTTAGAATAGGAAAGGTTGATGAGCATAGGTGCTTCAATAAAGGTGCTTTTTATCTGATCAAAATATTCTCGAGCCTAAGTAGTCCATTTCACATCATTTCCTTTCCTAAGCATGGTTGTAATGTACTTCACTGATTCAACAAAGTTAGAGATGAACCTTATTATAAAATTGATTTTCCCCAAGAAAGACTGAACTTCTTTCTTGGATCTAGGAAAATATAAGGTCTTGATGGCCTCTACCTTGCTTGGATCAATTCTTACCCCTTATGTTGATACAACGTGCCCCAATAAGTTACCTTCCTTCATAGAAAACAAAGGCTTCTTAGGATTGAGAGAGAGACCAAACTTTCTTCACTTCAGGAAGACCTTTTTCAAATGATGATAATGTTCTTAATCAAATTTTGAGAAAATTGTAATGTCATCTAGATAGATGACTACAAAATTTTCCTTCTCCCCAATGAAGGAAATGTCCATTGCTCGTTGGAAGTTCTCTCCCGCATTCATCAATCCAAAGGGAATTTTAGCATACATGAATTTGCCTCAAGGAGTAGTGAAGGTTGTCTTCTCTCTATCTTTAGGAAAGACAAATATATGATTGTAGCCAGAAAATCCATCAATCATAGACATCCTATATGAACCAGTGACTCTTTGCAAAATGGGCTCCATCTTTGGCAAGGGGTAATTGTCTTTCTTGGAGCTTCTATTCAAATTCCTAAAATCAACACATAGTCTGATTTTCCCATTTTTCTTCCTTACAGGGGCCAGGTTAGCCACCCACTCAGAGTATCTCAAAGGAATGATAATTCAGGCATCTAACAACTTTTTCACTTATTTTTCCATAATATGCAGCAACATGGGATTTATCTGTCTAAGTTTCTTCCTAAAAGGCTTGGTATCCTCTTTCAAAGGGATCTTATGTTCAATGATGTCGATGTCATATGTTATTAAATATTCATATTTTTAGTCAAACACATCAACAAACTCTTTTAATATCTTAACATACTTATCCCTTTGTTCCTTTGACATGTTTCTAGACAACTTAACATACTTTGGATCCTCCTCTGTACCCAAATTGCATTCAGTCACCTCAACATTTTCAGTTGAACCTCTAACCTTTACAACACCATCATTTCCATCAAAAACTCTCTCCAAGGGGACTATTCCTTTTGGAATATGGTTACTGTGAAACTAAACAATATGACGGTCAACATTTTTATTCAGAAAAATATCAACACGAGGGATTTTTTCAGTATCATGATCTTGATCAATATGTAAGGCATAAAACTCATCTAGGGTCTCAAGAAATCTTTTTATCCCAAGATCATCCTCAAAAACCTTCCAATGTTTGACATTGTCAGGTATAAAGGGTATATACTTCAGTTCCACATCATATTTGATTTTAGGGGGAAAAGGAACTCTTACATTACTTATTGAAACAACCAATGAATCTTCCATAGTGTTCTCCTCTCTTGGAACAAATGAGATATTAAAAGCTAAGAAGAAACTATCAACAAGATCAAAAAATTCATTTATGTAAGTCCTTAACTTGGGGTTTTTAGATTGATAAATATTTTTAGCATGATGAACAATTAATTCATCATCTCCAAACGCTTCTATCTCTTCAATCCTCATGTCTTTAGCATCCCTCAAACCCAAAACAAGAGCCCCATATTCTTCCGCATTGTTTTTAGTTTCAAATTCAAGATTGTAAGACAAAGATATGGTCTCTTTGGTAGGGGAAATAAAGAATACCCCAACACCAACACCCTCCCTAGAAGAGGCTCCATCAAAAAACATCTTCCAAACATAGGTATTAGAAGGAGGATCTTCGCAAGAGGTAAGGGGATTCTTTCTGATTTAAATAGGAGGTTGTGGTGCATTAGTGAGTTGTAATACACTGGATCCTAAATGAGTATCAACTGCAAAAATAGGGTGGTTGGTAGTATTTTCTTCATCACTGATGATATAAGCTAGTTGTGCCTCCCAATAAATCCTTCTATGTTCACCCCCAAACACAAGAATGGTGGCATATGAAAGGTCCATCTGCAAATTTCCCCCTAGTCTTTTGATCCAATATCTTGACAAGATAATCTCAAACTTAGGGGGGTTGTTGGATTACTAAGAGGGGGGTGAATCAGTAATAGAGCAATATAATCCTTTTTAACCATAGAATGCAAGTGTTATATCAATGTAGCATTATCATCCAATATTTGCAGAGTAAATAAACAATGAAAAAATGAACAATGATACACATACAAAGTACACAAGTGTTTCTACATAAAAACCCAAACCGAGAGAAAACCACATAATTTTTTTTATTATATGTCTTGAATAGTTACATTCATTGGAAGCACCAACTTCCTTTTTTTTCCAGCTGCAAATGGAAGGAGGCTCCAACCCCCTAGTTTCTCAGGATACAACCTGAGGGAATCTCCAACTCCCCAATTCTCTGGCTACAACCAGAAGGAGGCTACAACCCCCTATGTTCTATGGATACAACCAAAAGGTGGCTAGAACTACTTGTCATTGCCCCGTCCAACTGCCCTGATGTATAAGTGGAATGATGGAACCACTGTCACACTATCACTGTGAGATATATTGTTGTAAACCTATACCAATCAACCTGCACTAAACAACCCGAACCATGCATCAACCTGTACCTCAACCTGTAATATGTTCATTAATTTGGTTGGTTTTCATTGATGTCAACCCTTGAATAAAGTCTAGTAGAGAATTCCGGTAGCACAAAGGTTTGGGTAATGAACATAATTGTGTTTGATGTATAATGGTATGAGTTTTGATATATTTGTAGATAATACTATTCTATATGGAAATTACATGTCATGTCATTTATAGTGGTATGTGGAACGTCACATAACTCCTCACGGTTTGAGAGTTATGGCTTTACGAATTTGGAGGACCCTCATATGTTGGCTTGAAGCCCCAAAAGGTCAAATAAGTCAAAGTGCTTGCAAAGAAGAAATTATTTAAATAATAAAGTGAAGTGACAAAGTAAAAAATAGTTAATTAAATAATAAAGTGAAGTGACAAAGTCAAAGAGGATTATTTAAATAATAAAGTGAAGTGACAAAGTCAAAGAGGATTATTTAAACAATAAAGTGAAGTGAGTCAAAGAGGATTATTTAAATAATAAATTCAAGTGACAAATTCAAGGATTATTTAAATAGTAAAGTAAATGGAGAAATTTATAATTACGGAAAGTGGTTAGAAGTGGGTTAGCCCTAAAATAAGGAAATTGGGTTAAGATGGTTAAAAGGTAACCTCTTAAGAAAGCTACATGAAAGTACAAATAAGAGACAAGGATCTCTCATTTTAATTACACTTGAGCATATTGAATATATATAGGTGACTAAGGTAACCAAAAGGATATCTAAGCTGAATTTCAGAGGGAAGGTGAAGTAAATATGGCCGAAATTCAAGGGAGGATAAATTATTTTGATGATGTTTTCTATGGTATGTTATTTACAGGTCATCTCACCATTTTCGCAATAACACTTTTTCTAGAATGCTTCAGATCGTGAAATTGGGAGGACATTGAGGTAACATATCCAAGTAGTGGTGGTTCAAATTTCATAATGTGGGTCATTGTATTTTTGGAGTTACACTCCATGGAAAATAGGGTTTGTGGCTAGTCCTGAAACTACTCTAAAACAGGTGTTTCGGGTGAAAATGTTATAACTTCTTCATAATAGATCCCAATTTAGTAAGACCAAATGTGTTGGTTATATTATAGTCTGTAGTAGTTTTTGTAAAATTTGCATATCCATACAACAAATATTCCATGCGGGGCACGCTCTATAATTTCCCTCTCTAGAATGAGCCAAAATTCAACAAGGTATTCCATTTTTTCTATAACTCCTTTTTTGAGAGGTTCCAAGTAGTGAAACCTGAAGGAATTTCATAAAAAAAACTAAATAACATTTTGTATTATTTTCAGATCTTTATTCATTATAGGTACATAGTTATGATTATTTCAGGTAAGGGTTGTTGACTAATCCAAAACTAGTCATGTGAGACTAAAGTAAAGTTTGATGAAAATGCTAGTCTCTTGTTGTTAACGTTAAGGAAGGTTTACATGTTGAGGTACATGTTGGTGCATGGTTGATGCACTTGTTTATGTTACAATTTGATTATAGGTTGTTTGCTATAGGTTGGTGCATGGTTGATACACTTGTTTATGGTACAGGTTGATTACATGTTGAGGTACAGGTTGATGCATGGTTGATACATGGTTCGGGTTGTTTGGTGTAGGTTTATTGGTACAGATTTAAAGTAGTATATCTCATAGTGATATTGTGACAGTGGTTCCATCATTCTACTTATACGTTAGGGAGGTTGGAAAGGTAAAGGACAAGTGGTTGTATGATGCAGGAGCATCGTCAGCAGCAAGCAAGAGTGGAGGCGGAAGACAACTGAGATGAACGCCATCACATTTTGGCACATGTCAAAAACGTTTTGAAATGTTTTTGAAAGTTTGGACACCCAAACATTAATGAAATAGTAAGAAGTCATACTTATTTATTGTAAACAGATCTTGAGTGATCCGCTCTCATCTGTAGGATGTAGAGGCATTTATGTTATTTAATAAAAGTAGGTAGATTTAAAATTCTAGATTAGACAGTTTTAGGAACTGGAGGGAAAACGACTATAGACACCCTCACCTTTGTATCATTGTATCAGTCAAAGATAGCAGGATTAAGCACATTATCATAGAGGAGAAATAGAGAGTAGCAGAGAAGAATCCATGTATAGATGTTTTGCGATTAATATATGAAGCTTTGAATTCAGACTCATGGTTTCTAATACTTTATGTGTATACATGTTGAATGCTATGCTTATGTTTTTCTTACTCTTTCTATTGTGCATTTGCTTTTATGTTATGTATGTATGATTTCATGTTAAGTATTTGAAGTCTGAGAGAGTAAGGGAATGAGTTTCAATTGTTTCTCTTCTTGACTAAGAGTTCCTGTAAGGAGTGCAGTGAAGCGTCCGCAAGGAGTGCGTTGACAGAATTCAAAGTTTACCTCTGAAAGCTCAGGAGGGATATTTTTGTTCTCATTTCAACTGAAGTGCAAGACAAGCACAGGATCCATGCAAGGTGTACACAGGCTGGTCGATACCTTAGAACCTATAGACTAAGGTTGAGAGATTGAAGGATTGTTGTTGCAGAGTTGCACAGATTTAAGGGATTCAAATATTCAGAAATATTTGGAGAAGTGACAGAAGGAGTGCATGCAGAAGCCTTCTAGGAGACTTGAGTTTGTGAAAGGAATCTCAGGAGGGTTAGGGCCTTTGAATCATTCAAAAGAAAGGTAGGAAGTGTGAGTAGTTGTGCAGAGGCTAAATCTCAGAGAAGGATTGCAAGTTTGATTTGAGCAGAAGGTTCTTTGAGGAGAGATTGAACAGTCTGAATTCTCAGAGAGAACTCCCGAAATAGAAAGGACGGTAGGATCCGTAGAAGTTGCAGGGGAGTTAAGTGTTGGACAAATCCACCTTCGAAAAGTAGAGTCAACATGGACCGTCGATCGTGATCCATTCAGGTCGTCAGATCATTTTGGAAATTCAAAGTTCGGGACTCTGAAGTGTAAGACAAAACCTTGGCTGATCAAGTTCTTGAAACGTGAAAGGAGGTTTCATGTGCGAAGTCAAAGGGTGACGAGTTCAGAATTTTGGAACTTCAGAGTTCGGAGTTTTGGAAGTCTTGACGACAGTTGATCGGGACTCAGTAGGGAGGAAAGTCTAAAATCTGAGGCCATGACAGAGTATTTATTGGGATTTTGGGAATCAGGTTTTTGGCATTCCCATTGACAAGGGGCAGAACACTCTACGTCGGAATCTCCGAAATCGCGAAACGCAAAGAAATTTCAAAAGTGTGTTTCGGCATTTCAGCAAATCGAGGATCGGGAATTCGGGTGTCGTGATGACATAAGGTTAGGGTTGAGAGTTTTTAACTCCCGGTACCTAAAATCTCGAAAGTAAAGGAAGTTTTCAAAGGTTGGTTCAAGTTTCGAAAATCGAAAAAGGTGACAGGTGGCAGGAGTCCATGTCAAGATAATAGTACAACTCGAGGGCATAGTTGGAAAGTCAAGAAACCTCATGACAGAAGTTGCGAAGTCTCGAGAAAGGAGACCATTTTGGCATTTCAAAATTTTGGGTTCCGGAAAGTATAGGAGACAGAGAGTTCGAGGATAAGCCTTACAAATTCCTGGTACGTGAAATCACACTAACCGTTGAATCAAGAGGAAGAACCATAGCCATTGGTTTTCCTTGGAAGTGGAACACTAGTGTTTCGGTGTTTTGGGATTTGGCATATTGGGAATCCTGTTGATAGGGTGACGACACATAGTGCAAGGAAATCCCGAATTCATGAAGTGTGGTAGGAATTAGAGTGGATTTTTTGGGATTTCAAAAATTCAGGTTTCGGGACTCCAAGAGTCGAGAGGTAGAGTTGCACGACATTGCGACTCCATAAATTACGAAGAGTGAAAAAGACGAAATCAGTGGCAAGGTGAGTCGTGAGTTTGGGATTTCGGTTTTCGGAAGTTGAAGAGGTAAGGCACCCAATGACAGGATTCATGAAATCTGGTATCCTGAAAAGAAAAAGGGAAAAGCCCTGAAGTCAGTTGGGGTTTGATCGTGGGGTTTATGCTGGTGAATGATCATGCGGGCATAATTTGGGAGGGCCTGTGAATTATACTCAGAGAGGGGGAGTAAATAATTTCCTATGAGGAATTGAGAGAGTCAGTCAAACTCTAAAGGGCTGAAGTTGAAAGATCCTGTGCGGACTCCATCCTGAGGGTTTAGGGGTTTGCGCCAGTTGTGGTATCAGAGCATAGAAATATTTATTTGCTTTCTATAGCAGGGAAAAGAGGAATTTTATAGCCATGCCGCCAAGAAGAAGAGATAGAAAAATACCTAACCCACTAGAGGAAAGGAAAATTCCAAGAAGAAGAGACAGACAATTGCCTGATCCGGCAAGAGAAAGAGAGATGCATGAAATACGTGCCAGGCTTGATGCCATGGAGACAACACAGATGCGCACAGTTGATACTGGAGACATCAGCGAATCTGAAAGTGAAAATGAATCTGGAAACAAAGAAGTTGTAGCTGAAGACGCAGTAGAAGAAATCCTATTCAGGGTTTTTGTAAGGATAGGTGCTAGAGCAAAAATGGACATTCCAGTATATGAAGGAAACCTAGATGTTGAAGATCTTCTAGACTGGATTAGAGCTTTGGATACATATTTTGACTATAAGGATGTTGAAGAAGACAAGAAGGTTAAACATGCTATCACAAGACTTAAAGGGCATGCAACATTATGGTGGGATGAACTGCAGGCTGACAGACACTGCAAAGGTAAGCATAAAATCAAGAGTTGAGACAGAATGGTTGTGAAGATGAAGGCAAAATTCATACCCAAGGATTATCAAATTACTCTATTTCGGAGAACGTAGAACTTGAGACAAAAACTGATGATAGTGAAAGAATACACTGAAGAGGTTTACAGGATAAACATCAGAGCAGGTCATCGAGAAAGTGATGATGAAAAGGTTGCCAGGTATATGAATGGTCTGAGATATGACATTCAGGATGAGATGAGCATGATGACCATCCGAATGGTGGAATATGCTTATCAGATGGATCTGAAAGCTTAAGAGAAGCTGAGCCGAAAACAAGGTCAGAGAGGACGAGGCAGAAGTCAAGCTAGAGGCTAAACAATTTCCCAAGACAAAAATCAGAAACCTAAAGAAGAGTGGAAGAAACCTCAAACTCAAACTGAGAGAGGTGGAAGCTCACAGAGAGGACAGTATGCAGATAGGAATAATTTTCCTCAAACCAGAGGAAGAGGAAGAGGCAGAAGTGGAGAAATAAAATGCTTTACCTGTGGAAAAAATGGACATAAATCTTATGAATGTCCAAATAAGAAGAAAGAAGGAGGTGAAACTCACATTGTCAAATCTCAAGGATGGAATGTTGAGGCAGAAGATGTCGAGGGAAAAAGATCACTGATGATGAGAAAAGTTCTCTTAACGCCAGAGAAGGAGGTGGAGAACCCAATCCAAAGGAACAAACTTTTTTGGACTGCTTGCAAGACCAAAGACAGGGTGTGAAAAGTCATCGTGGACAGTGGTAGTACAGACAATCTTGTTTCTACAAAGATGGTAGAAAAGTTGGAGCTAGAGACTATTGAACATCCAAGCCTATACAGAGTTTCATGGCTACAAAAATGACATCAGGTAAATGTCACTAAACAATGTTTAGTTGAATTTAAAATAGGACGATATAAGGATGAAATAGTATGTGATTTCATTCCCATGGATGTTTGTCATCTATTTCTAGGTATTCCATGGCAATATGACAAGAATGTGATTCATGATGGGAGAAAAAACACATACACCCTGGAGAACAATGGAAGAACTCACACGTTGTTGCCAATTAAGGAGAAAGAGATGAAACCAAAGGTGAGCAACACTGTACTTCTCATGAGTGGGAAAGAACTTCTTAAGGAGGTTAAGAAGAAGGAAGATACACAATTCATTGTGGTTAGGAAGCCTAGAATTGTTTTAACTAGTATAAGAGTGGATGATTTACCAGAGGAAGTCCAGAAGTTGCTGGAAGAGTTTGCCAATATAGTAGTGGACGAACTACCTTGTTCGTTGCCACCGATCAGAAGTATAAGTCATCACATCGATCTTATACTTGGAGCTATTTTACCAAACAAAGCAGTGTACAGATTGACACTACAGGAGAATGAAGAGGTCAAGAGACAGGTCCAGGATTTAATGGACAAAGGGTTGGTTAGAGAAAGCTTGAGTCCATGTGTTGTTCCAATAGTGCTCAGCCCAAATAAAGATGAAGGCTGGAGGATTTGCACAGACTCGAGGGCGATCAATAAGATTACCATCAGGTATAGATTTCCATTGCCAAGGATGCATGATTTGACGGATTGCTTGAGTGGAGTTTTTTTTTTTTCAAAGATTGATTTGAAGAGAGGATATCATCAAATTCGAATGAGAGAAGGTGATGAATGGAAGACGACATTCAAGACAAATGAAGGGTTGTATGAATGGCTTATTATGCCATTTGGATTAACAATTGTGCCTAGTACTTTCATGAGATTGATGAATGAAGTCCTGAAATATTTCATAGGAAAATTTTTCATCGTATATATTAATGATATATTGATTTTCAGCAAGACAGAAGCTAAACACTTGAATCATTTGGCTACAGTGATGAGGAGATTGTAGCAAGAGAAGTTACTGATTAATATGAAGAAAACAACATTTATGAGGACATAACTCATTTATTTGGGTTTTGTTATCTCCGTAGATGAGATGAAAATGTATCCGGATAAGGTAGAGGCAATTAAGAATTGGCCATCGCCAAAGAGCATATTTGAAGTTAGAAGCTTTCATGGATTGGCTAGTTTCTACTGGAAATTTATCAGAAATTTCAGTGGAATTAGCACACCGATGATGGACATGGTGAAGAAAAGACATAAATATTTTCACTGGACAGAGGAAGCAGAGAAAAGTTTCAATCTGTTGAAAAGGAAGATTACTGAACAACCAATTTTGGTGTTGCCAGATTTCAACAAGACATTTCAAGTCAAGTGTGACACAAGAAGATTTGCAATTGGAGAGGTCTTGAGCCAAGACAACAGACCGATCACATACTGCAGTGAGAATATGAATGAAGTGAAAGAGAAGTACTCCACATATGGCAAGGAATTTTATGCGGTCATACAGGCACTGAATAAGTGGAGGCACTATTTGGTTCCTAAAGAGTTTGTTTTGTACAACGATAATCACGCTTTACAATTCGTGACTCAATAGGACAAGATGAACCAAAAGCATGCAAAATGGGTTGAATATATGCAAAATTTTACTTTTGTAACTAAAAATATTTCTGGAACTGCTAACAAAGTTGTTGATGCTTTGAGCAGGAAATGTTTTCTTATGCAGGAGTTCAAAGTCAAAACATTGGGTTTTGATAACCTCAGGGACATGTACAAAGATGACCCAAATTTTAAAGAGGCATATGAGGCATCTGAGAATCCAATTCTCAAGGACATAAGCCAGTGGACTGAATATAGGATCTAGGATAGATTATTATTCAAAGGCAATAAATTATGTATTTTAAATGCTCCATGAGGGAGAATCTGTTGAAAGAAAAACACAGTGGAGGATTGGTTGGACATTTCGGTCATGACAAAATGTTCTCGAAATTAAATGGCTCATATTTTTGGCCAGAGATGAGGACCGATGTCAAAAGATTTGTGGATAGATGTAGAATTTTTCAAGACACCAAGGGAAAAAGGCAAAACACAGGGTTATATCATCCATTACCCATACCTGAGAGGCCATGGGATGCAGTGAGCATGGATTTTATATTGGGGTTGCCAAGGACACAAAGAGGATTTGATTCGATCTTTGTGGTGGTGGACAGATTTTCAAATATGGCACATTTTATACCATGTCAGAAAACCAGTGACACAACACATATTGTGAACCTACTTTTCAAAGAAGTCGTCAGACTTCACGGCTTACCAAGAAGTATATTTTTAGATCGAGACACTAAGTTTGTGGGACATTTTTGGAGGAATTTGTGGAAGAAGCTGGGGAAAAATTTGTCATTTAGCTCAGCTTATCATCCTCAGATGGATGGGCAAATAGAATTTGTAAACAGAAGCTTGGGAGATTTTCTAAGGATCCTAGTGACTGAAAACCACAGTCAGTGGGATCACACTTTGCCACAGGCAGAATTTGCATACAATGATTCATTGAACAGAAGCACAGGGCAGAGTCCATTCCAAATTGTGTATGGAATGTATCCAAGAGGAGTTTCTGAATTGAAATATTCGAAACAAATTGAATTCAGGAGTGCTAGTGCAGAGGATTTTGCAGAAGCGATGAAGGAGCTTCATAACCAAGTCAAGGAGCGATTGCAGAATTTGAATCAAGAGTACAAGCGCAGAGCAGATCAACACAAGCAAGAANCCAGAAGCTGCTGAAAGAGTTTGCCAATATAGTAGTGGACGAACTACCTTGTTCGTTGCCACCGATCAGAAGTATAAGTCATCACATCGATCTTATACTTGGAGCTAGTTTACCAAACAAAGCAGTGTACAGATTGACACTACGGGAGAATGAAGAGGTCAAGAGATAGGTCCAGGATTTAATGGACAAAGGGTTGGTTAGAGAAAGCTTGAGTCCATGTGTTGTTCCAATAGTACTCAGCCCAAAGAAAGATGAAGGCTAGAGGATTTGCACAGACTCGAGGGCGATCAATAAGATTACCATCAGGTATAGATTTCCATTGCCAAGGATGCATGATTTGATGGATTTCTTGAGTGGAGTTTTTTTTTTCAAAGATTGATTTGAAGAGAGGATATCATCAAATTCGAATGAGAGAAGGTGATGAATGGAAGACGACATTCAAGACAAATGAAGGGTTGTATGAATGGCTTGTTATGCCATTTGGATTAACAATTGTGCCTAGTACTTTTATGAGATTGATGAATGAAGTCCTGAAATATTTCATAGGAAAATTTTTCATCGTATATATTAATGATATATTGATTTTCAGCAAGACAGAAGCTAAACACTTGAAGCATTTGGCTACAATGATGAGGAGATTGTAGCAAGAGAAATTACTGATTAATATGAAGAAATCAACATTTATGAGGACATAACTCATTTATTTGGGTTTTGTTATCTCCGTAGATGAGCTGAAAAATGTATCCGGATAAGGTAGAGGCGATTAAGAAATGGCCATCACCAAAGAGCATATTTGAAGTTAGAAGCTTTCATGGATTGGCTAGTTTCTACAGGAAATTTATTAGAAATTTCAGTGGAATTAGCACACCGATGATGGACATGGTGAAGAAAAGACATAAATATTTTCAGTGGACAGAGGAAGCAGAGAAAAGTTTCAATCTGTTGAAAAGGAAGATTACTGAACAACCAATTTTGGTGTTGCCAGATTTCAACAAGACGTTTCAAGTCAAGTGTGACACAAGCAGATTTGCAATTGGAGCGGTCTTGAGCCAAGACAACAGACCGATCACATACTGCAGTGAGAATATGAATGAAGTGAAAGAGAAGTACTCCACATATGGCAAGGAATTTTATGCGGTCATACAGGCACTGAATAAGTGGAGGCACTATTTGGTTCCTAAAGAGTTTGTTTTGTACAACGATAATCACGCTTTACAATTCGTGACTCAATAGGACAAGATGAACCAAAAGCATGCAAAATGGGTTGAATATATGCAAAATTTTACTTTTGTAACTAAAAATATTTCTGGAACTGCTAACAAAGTTGTTGATGCTTTGAGCAGGAAATGTTTTCTTATGCAGGAGTTCAAAGTCAAAACATTGGGTTTTGATAACCTCAGGGACATGTACAAAGATGACCCAAATTTTAAAGAGGCATATGAGGCATCTGAGAATCCAATTCTCAAGGACATAAGCCAGTGGACTGAATATAGGATCTAGGATAGATTATTATTCAAAGGCAATAAATTATGTATTTTAAATGCTCCATGAGGGAGAATCTGTTGAAAGAAAAACACAGTGGAGGATTGGTTGGACATTTCGGTCATGACAAAATGTTCTCGAAATTAAATGGCTCATATTTTTGGCCAGAGATGAGGACCGATGTCAAAAGATTTGTGGATAGATGTAGAATTTTTCAAGACACCAAGGGAAAAAGGCAAAACACAGGGTTATATCATCCATTACCCATACCTGAGAGGCCATGGGATGCAGTGAGCATGGATTTTATATTGGGGTTGCCAAGGACACAAAGAGGATTTGATTCGATCTTTGTGGTGGTGGACAGATTTTCAAATATGGCACATTTTATACCATGTCAGAAAACCAGTGACACAACACATATTGTGAACCTACTTTTCAAAGAAGTCGTCAGACTTCACGGCTTACCAAGAAGTATATTTTTAGATCGAGACACTAAGTTTGTGGGACATTTTTGGAGGAATTTGTGGAAGAAGCTGGGGAAAAATTTGTCATTTAGCTCAGCTTATCATCCTCAGATGGATGGGCAAATAGAATTTGTAAACAGAAGCTTGGGAGATTTTCTAAGGATCCTAGTGACTGAAAACCACAGTCAGTGGGATCACACTTTGCCACAGGCAGAATTTGCATACAATGATTCATTGAACAGAAGCACAGGGCAGAGTCCATTCCAAATTGTGTATGGAATGTATCCAAGAGGAGTTTCTGAATTGAAATATTCGAAACAAATTGAATTCAGGAGTGCTAGTGCAGAGGATTTTGCAGAAGCGATGAAGGAGCTTCATAACCAAGTCAAGGAGCGATTGCAGAATTTGAATCAAGAGTACAAGCGCAGAGCAGATCAACACAAGCAAGAACTTTAGTTTGAAGTTGGCGATCTGATTCTTACACATCTAAGGAAAGAAATGTTCCCAAGGGGAACATATAACAAACTGAATATGAATAAGATTGGACCATGCAAGATCGTGAATAAATTTGGGGCAAACGCATATGAGATTGAATTACCCGATGGGATCGAAATTTCACCGATATTCAACATCTCATATTTGTACCCTTACAAAGTTAAAGAAGCAGGAGAAGACAGTGAATAGACATAGGTTCAGTGGAATAAAAAAATTCCTATAGCTGCAAAGCCACATATGGAAAGTATACTTGACAAGAGAGTCAACAAGAGGACCAGGAGAAAAGAGTATTTTGAATACTTGGTCAAATGGAAGGGACATCCAGTTGAAGATGCAGCTGGGAGAATGAAGCAGAAATTCAGAAGCATGGACAGACTGTGAAAGAGCTCATGAACAGGAGTCCATGAAAATTTTCAAGTGAGGGAGTATGATGTAGGAGCATTGTTAGCAGCAAGCAAGCGTGGAGGTGGAAGACAGCTGAGATGAACGCCATCACATTTTGGCACATGTCAAAAATGTTTTGAAATGTTTTTGAAAGTTTGGATGCACAAACATTAATGAAATAGTAAGAAGGCGTACTTCCATATTGTAAACAGATCTTGAGTGATCCGCTCTCATCTGTAGGATGTAGAGGCATTTATGCTAGTTAATGAAAGTAGGTACATTTAAAATTCTAGATTAGACAATTTTAGGAACTGGAGGGAAAACGACTATAGAAACCCCCACCTTTGTATCATTGTATCAGTCAGAGATAGCAGGATTAAGCACATTATCATAGAGGAGAAACAGAGAGTAGCAAAGAAGAATCCATGTACAGAAGTTATGAGATTAATATATGAAGCTTTGAATTCAGACTCATGGTGTTCTAATACTTTCTGTGTATACATGTTGAATGATACGCTAATGGTTGTTTTACTCTTTCTATTGTGAATTTTCTTTTATGCTATGTATGTATGATTTCATGTTAAGTATTTGAAGTCTGAGAGATTAAGGGAATGAGTTTCAATTGTTTCTCTTCTTGAGTAAGAGTTCTTGCAAGGAGTGCAGTGAAGCATCCGCAAGGAGTGCGTTGATAAATTTTAGAGTTTACCTCTGAAAGCTTAGGAGGGATACCATTGTTCTCAGTTCAACTGAAGTGCAAGACAAGCACAGGAGCCGTGCAAGGTGTGCACAGGCTGGTCGATACCTTAGAACCTATAGACTAAGGTTGAGATATTGAAGGACTGTTGTTGCAGAGTTGCACAGATTTAAGGGATTCAAATATTCAGAAATATTTGGAGAAGTGCCACAAGGAGTGCATGCAAAAGCCTTCTAGGAGACTTGAGTTTACGAAAGGAATCTCAGGAGGGTTAGGACCTTTGAATCATTCGAATGAAAGGTAGGAAGTGCCAGTAGTTGTTCAGAGGCTAAATCCCAGAGAAGGATTGTAGGTTTGATTTGAGCAGAAGGTTCTTTGAGGATAGATTGAACAGTCTGAATTCTCAGAGAGAAATCCCGAAATAGCGAGGACCGTAGTATCCACAAAAGTTGTAGGGGAGTTAAGCATCAAACAAATCCACCTTAGAAAAGTAGATTCAACGTGGACTGTCGATCATGATCCATTCAGGTCGTCAAATCATTTTGGGAATTCGAAGTTCGGGACTCCGAAGTGCAAGACAAAACCTTGGCTAATCAAGTTCTCAAAACGTGAAAGGAGGTTTCATGTGCGAAGTCAAAGGGTGACGATTTTAGAATTTTGAAACTTCAGAGTTTAGAGTTTCGGAAGTCCTGAGGACGGTTGATCGAGACTCAATAGGGAGAAAAGTCCAAAATCTGAGGCCACGACAGATTATTTTTCGAGATTTCGGGAATCGGGTTTTCGTCATTCTCGTTGACAAGGGGTAGAACACTCTACATCAGAATCTCCTAAATCGTGAAACGCAAAGAAATTTTGAAAGTGCGTTCCAACATTTCGGCAAATCGGGGATCGGGAATTCGGGTGTCATGATGACATAAGGTTAGGGTCGAGAGTTTTGAACTCCTGGTACCCAGAAGCCCGAAAGTAAAGGAAGTTGTCAAAGGGTGGTTCAAGTTCCAAAAATTAGAAAAGGTGACAGGTGGCAGGAATCCATGTCAAGAGAATAGTACAGCTCGAGGGGACAGTTGGAAATTCAGGAAACCTCGCGACAGGAGTTGCGAAGTCCCGAGAAAGGAGACCATTTTGGCATTTCAAAATTTTGGGTTTCGGAAGGTATAAGAGATAGAGAGTTCAGGGATAAGCCTTACGAACTCCTGGTACATGAAATGGTGCTAACCATTGGATCAAGGGGAAGAACCATAGCCATTGATTTTCCTTGGAAGCGGAACAATAGTGTTTCGGTGTTTTGGGATTCGACATATCATGAATCCTGTTGACAGTGTGACGAGACATAGTGAAAGGAAATCCCAAAGTCGCGAAGTGTGGTAGGACTTAGAGTGGATTTTTTGGGATTTCGAAAATTCGGGTTTCGGGACTCCAAGAGTCAAGAGGTAGAGTTGCACGACATTGTGACTCCCGAAATCACAAAGAGTGAAAAAGATGAAATCAGTGGCAAGGTGAGTCGTGAGTTTGGGATTTCAGGTTTCGAAAGTTGAAGAGGTAAGGCACCCAATGACGGGATTCACAAATTCACAAAATCTGATATCCCGAAAAGAAAAAGGGAAAATCCCCAAAGTCAGTTGGGGTTTGATCGTGGGATTTATGCCGATGAATGATCACGCGGGAATAATTCAGGAGGGCCTGTGAATTATACTCAGAGAGGGGGAGTAAATAAGTTTCTGAGAGGAATTGAGAGAGTCAGTCAGAATCTAAAGGGCCGAAGTTGAAAGATCTTGTGCGGACTTCAGCCTGAGGGTTTGGGGGTTTGCGCCATTGTAGCCACCTTCTGGTTGTAGCCGAAGAACATAGGGGGTTGTAGCCTCCTTTTGGTTGTATCCAGAGAATTGCAGAGTTGGATATTCCCTCAGGTTGTAGCCTAAGAAACTAGGGGGTTAGAGCCTCCTTCCAGTTGCAGCTAGAAAACAAAAGAAGTTGGTGCTTCCAATGAATGTAATTCTTCAAGACATATAAGAAAAAGCATTATGTGGTCTTATCCCGCTTTGGGTTTCCATGTAAAAACACTAGTGTATTGTGTATGTGTATGATTGTTCATTTGTTCATTGTTTATTTAATCTTCAAATATTGGATGATAATACTACATTGATATAACAGTTTCATTATATGGTTAAAAAGGATTAGATTTCTCTATTACTGATTCACCCCCCCTCTCAGTAATCCAACAATTCATATCAAAGCAAGTTCCTTCAGAAATCAGTTTAACCACTGAAAGGTAAATCATGGAGATAAAAAACATCTATAAAAATGGAATACCATAGTTTGATGGACAAAAGTATGCCTTTTGGAGAATAAGGATGAAGACATATATACAAGAACATGGATTTGAAATTTGGCAATCAATTGTAGATGGATACACAACACCAACAGTTTCGCTAACAAATGACAAAGCTATGAAACTTGGTCAGAATAATTCCAAAGCCATAAATGCACTTCTGAATGGTCTTGGAGAATCAGTATTCACCAAAGTTACACATTGTAAATCCACTAAAGATATTTGGGACAAACTTCAAAATATTTATGAAGGAGATTCAAAAGTCAAAACAACAAAGCTTCAAACTTACAAAGGTCAATTCAAACAACTAAAGATGAAGGAAGATGAGAAAATTGCAACTAACTTTTTACGAGTCGATGAAATAGTAAATGAAGTTTTGGGATTGGGAGAATAAATCAAAGAGTCTGTAATTTTTCAAAAGGTACTAAGATCTCTTCCTATGAGATTTGACCCTAAGATATTAACACTAGATTAAAGAGAAGATCTAAACTTAATAAGCATGGATGAATTACATGGAATCTTCACAGCATATGAAATGAGAACTGAACAACAAAGTCTAGATATAAAAGAAGCAACCTTCAAAGAATCCAAAAGGTAAAAGAAAAAGGGAAAGCAAAAAGAAAAAGAACATAACAACAACAATGACATCTCGGAAGATGATGAAGATTTGGCCAACTTTGTCAGAAGATTGAACAAGGTAACCAATAGCAGGTATAGAGGTAATCTTCCTTTGATTTGTTTTAATTGTGATGGTATTGCTCATTTTTCTAACAAATGTCCTCATAAGAAAAAGAAAAATGATGAAGGTTACTCAAATAACAAACAAACATATAAAGGAAAAAGAACCACAATTTTTTTTTTCAAGAAAATCTTATGCACCAAATAAGACATATCATCATCAGATGAAGATGAAGTCAGTGACAGTGGGATAGAAAGATTTATATTCGTGGAAGTAGAAGACTCTGATAAATAAAAATTTGAAGAAGAATATGAAGACGCCGAAGAAGAATATGAAGAGGCCGAAGTTGACTACCGAGAAGAATTGTTGTGTGCTATAGAAGTTATCAGAAGAGAAAAGAAGAAAAACAAGAAACTACAAGCGAAGCTAGACAAGAAAGAAGACACTCAAGAACTAGAACAAATGATCACAATTTTGAAGGTTCAAATTGAAGAATATAAAGGAATTGAAGAATCACTCAAACAACAACTAGAAGGAAGATACAGGATCATTGGAAATTTGGAAGCATAAATTGTCACATTAAGAAAGAATATTCAAAATAAAAATATGCAGAACAACTCAAAATTTTTGAATGACATTATAAACAGTAAAAAAACTCATCATGACAAGTCCGGACTTGGATACAATCATAAAGAAAAGGGACAAATCTCCAAAACAACAGAACAAGAAACATATCCAAAAAAATATGCATAAATAATCAAAGGGGATAGGAAGGTCTACAAATAAAATTACAGGTACACTCCCCCACTGAGAAGATTCATATTTCAGAATCAACGATCATACGATACATAGGCCGCAAGAAGAAGAAGGATTCATAAGATTACCTCCTTTCAGAAGATCTTCAACTCCCAGGTATCAAACTATTTTTTTTGGTTTATGTTATGCATGTAATAATTTTGGACATAAATATGTGAATTGTAGATCTAACAATAAGAACATAAACAACTTTGAAAGTCATACACAAAAGGGTTATCCAATAAGGCCTAGTGAAACACAGAGAAGAATTTACAACAAGTTTGAATCTTTGAGCATTGAAGTGGAATGCTACAAATGTAACAACTTTGGACACATGGCCAAAGATTGTAGAATGGAAATCCCTCCTAGAAAACCAAAACATAACAACAACAGTCACAGACAGGAACCTCATAAAATGACATGGATAAGAAAGCATAATGAGTATAGCAATGAAGAATGCACACTCACTCTACAAGCTAAACAGAAGAAACGTGGTTGGTATGTTGGCAGTGGTTGTTCAAAACACATGACAGGTGATAGAGAAAGTTTTCTTACATTAATAAAGGAAAGATATGGATCAGTGTCCTTCGGAAATGATGATTCAGCTAAAATAATTGGAAAGGCACAGTCATAAATGGGAACAAGAATACCAAGGCAGAAAATGTTCTACTAGTAGAAGATATGAAACATAATATTCTAAGTGTGAGTAAAATCTATGACCAAGGTCATAAAGTTACTTTCGATTCACAAAAGTGTGAGATAAGAAAATAAGGTTCAGGAAAATTGATTGCAACAAATGTGAGAACTTCAAGCAACATATATGTATTAAGTGAAATTGGAAATGAAAAGTGTTTCCTATGAAAGGAAGATGAAAGTTGGCTATGGCACAAAATAATGGGTCACATACATTTTGATAACCTTGTCAAATTCAACGAAAGGGAAGCAGTTAGAGAAATTCCCCAGATCACGAAACCAACAAACACTTTATGCAAGCATTGTCAACAAGGAAAGCAAACAAAGACCAAGTTTAAATCAAAAGAATATTCAATGACAAGACCACTAGAAATTGTGCATATTGATCTAGTTGGACCAACTACAACAAAGGGTTTAAAATGTGAGAAATACTTTATGTTATTAGTT
>JZKD02S1597091.1:0-36682 GCA_000966675.3 Picea glauca
ATTAGTATGTGCATACATGAATGGATTTTTTGCACTCTTACAAGAAGTGATGACACTCTCCTCTCATGATCAACATCCTCTTCTTGATGTGCAACAAGAACATCTCCTCACCACTCGTATGCCCTATTTGTTCCCATTCCCCCTTCCTTTCAGGTCATCAAAATCTCCACACAAATCATTTTTTCCCACTCCTCTCCAACGTTACCACAGACATACATGGCCTAATTATTTCATAGTTGAAATAAATGTAAAAACTTAAAAGGTATTTTTTTTCACTCCTCGCCATGCCAAGTTTGATAATGTAACCACATGCCACATCCTGAAAGTAACACACACCAAGTCCTAATTATTTCACAACATATGTAAAACGTTTAAGCTACTTTTTTCCACTCCTTGCCACTTCCAATCATGAAATGTAAGCACAAACTAGGTGTAAGAATATGTAAAAAGGTAATAGTAAAAAGGTAGAACTATATTTGTCCACTAACCATACTTACCAAATTATTTCAAAATGTAAAAAGTTAATTAAGATGTAAATGTTAAAAGTTAAGTAAAATCTTTGTTGTATTTGTATAAATATACTTAGTGGCACTTGAAAAGTTGGTTTAGTAATTTATTAATCTTATAAAGTAAATGTGAAAAAGTAAACAGGTAAACGGATACATTCATTAATGTGAAGTTATGAAGATTAAATCTCATTTTCATTTTCATTCCTGACCATAATAATCATTTTCATTCCTGACCTATTGGTTAATGGACATACAATTCCAATAGGGATATGCCTATAACTGTAATTATGTAAATATGGGGTCCCACTTATAATGGACATCACATCGGGTGAATGAACTAAATATATATTCACTCGCTCACCTTGGGATGAGAGTAAAAGGAATGGATAATCAAATTTGAAATTTTCATTGAATGCAATTAAAAGGATTAGAATTCAAAATTTTCATATCATTTACATGCGGTAGGAGATGGAAGCGAAGTTGGAATAAAAAACATTATTGCGATTTAATTAGTATTATTATTGTAGATGGCACATCATTTAACAAAACATTTGTTGATAACTATTCTCAAATATGGCTTTAATTCATCGAATCATGTTGGTGTTAAATGCATGTTCGAAGTACACATGAAGCACGATTAAAAATGTCATATATTTGTATCTATCTTTGGTATTGTGCGTACATATAATAATATTTGCAAATAATATGTTCTAAAATATCATTAATCAATTGTATGTGAAGTGAGATTATAAAAATGGATTCTATAGTTATGCTAATAATTTCCATAAAATGGTCTTGGATTCACCATCCTTTGCAAAATTTTATTACAATAAATTGATTAAAACCCAACCAAGATTTCATACTTTTTCATGTGTTGTTTTGACAACTACTCAAAATTCTTTTGGCACCACTTATCCTTGATATCCGATTTTTCAGAGTCCTACCCCTGTCTATACTTACCATTTCTAAGCAACTAACTATCTTGGAGAAATCAATATAGCACTACTCTTTCGGTGACAAAATACCATCTAATGATCCCTTGACACTTTTACTTACGTTATTTTGCACTTGGCAGTCACACACATCCCTCTTGAACTAAATTCAAGCATGTTATTTTTGGATTAATATTGTATCTTTAGCACGCCTCCACAAACCTTACATTATTACCATCATCCATAATCCCTTTTGTTCCAAGAACCAATGGGTGACAAATTCTAGGTAGCACTTCAAAGTCTTTTTCTCAGGCATTCGAAGTCTCTAGTGATTATGAGACCACATTCAAACTTTTAATCTCATGCTTTATGACCAAGTTTTGCGATCACAATGTTTCAAGTTACTGACTCACAGGGACCTTCGAAGAATTTGGAGCCACCACACTCGACCTTTTACACTAATGACTAAAAAGTGGGACCAAATGCACTAACGACTAAAAAGTGGGACCAAATGCTAGTGTGAGGTTTCCCGAGTCAAACTCGCCATGAATATAGCCAATCACTAAGAAATATAGAAAGATAATGGAGACAACATACAAGGAAAGGATATTTAATTCAGAACGCACAATGAAGTGTGTTAGCTCCCAAAACTATGCTATAAAACATGAAGTCCTTGACACCGATCAGGGTAGCTCTGACATTAAGTCCTTGACACAAATCAGGGTAGCTCTGATGCCATCTAGGACATTCCCCACTATCATTACAACAATGCTCATCTCCCTTTAAGTTGGTTCTTTTCTAGCATAAGGGTGGATTCCCTAAATGTTGTCTCCAATCTTGGTTTTAAGCTCAAAGAGAATGAAAAATCAATAAACATAAAATGTTCCAAGGTTATCTTTGAATAACAAGTTGGATCGAGAAAACTAGTGCCTACCCAATGGGAAATGGAGTTTTTATGCAATACAGTAGATTGAAAATGAAAGCTGAAGAAGCTTAGAAAAGTCAGGTATGGATCTTCTTAAGTAGATTAATGATATTCAATACAAAGTAATGAAGAAGGCATTATGATTAGCATAATAACCCCTCTTATACGATCATCCATTCACAAATAAAGCAATAAACCAAATCCATCCAAGGGATCATAAACCAAATCTTCAAGTGCGGAATGATATGACCACAACACTCTCTAACACATTCCAATTTACCAAAGTAAAGGTTAGAAAATCCATAATGTTAGCCTTATTCATCTCATACTATCAAGGAAATAACACATTAAAGATGAGAATAAAACTTTACTTTTAACTTCAGAACTCTCTAACACATTCCAATTTACCAAAGTAAAAGTTAGAAAATCCATAATTTTAGCCTTTATTCATCTCATACTATCAAGGAAATAACACACATCAAGATGAGAATAAAACTTTACTTTTAACTTCAGATTGTCACATTTATACATTAATCTTTGAAAATCCATAATGTTAGCCTTTATTCATCTCACACTATCAAGGAAATAAAAATAACACATGAAAGATGAGAAGAAAGCTTTACTTTTAAGTTCAAATTGTCACATTTATACATGAATCTGATTTACAGAATGAGAAGAGAGGTGAAGGCACAACCAGTATTACATGGTTCCTCACTATCCTCGAAAGATAATACATTAAGCTTGGGTCCAATGCTTTGATCATCTTCCTCACTTAAATAGATTATTAAAAGATTTGTTATCTTTCACCATGTTAAAGAGGATCGATCCGATACAATTAAAACCATTATTTTATCCTACAACATAGCAAAGTGCATTACCAAGAGCTTATTTCACATGGTCAACATTGATTTTCACTTCTTGAGTTCCATTGTTGAGAAAGAAAAACATCCTCCTCTACTATAAAACCAATGATTTTCATTTTTATACTTTCCTATGTGATGGATTTTTCCATCAATTCATGGGCATTCTTCATTATTTTAAACTTTTCTTAATTATTGGCCATAGGCACAAATGACCTTTCATGTTCAGAATTGATACTGCATGATCTCCCAGATAGCTCCATAATCTCCATTAATTGCATATGTCATTTCCAAGCGTTCTCCAAACAATCCTTAATCCTTAAAATGAGCAATGAGGAGCATATGTCATTTCCATGCGTTCTCCAAACAATCCTTAATCCTTAAAATGAGCAATGAGGAGAATGCATCAAACTAGGTTTTTACTTAAACCTTTCATCTTATGGACATGTGGCACATTGTGATTGGATAAAGTTGACATGGATATCTTCTTCATCGAATTCTTAGTATTCATATCTTTCCAATGATCCTCACATGCTTAAAATGGGCAATCATAACACAAGATATTGCATGTTGAAGGCTATGCTACAGTCGTTGTTAGATTCATGCCCAATGACCACAACGTCAGATTTCCCTTTGATTATTTATACCATATGTCAAGGGAGAAAAATAATCCGATGTTTATAAGCCCCAATGAAAACCAATTACACTTTAAAATAGAGACGAACTCTGAATATTCGTTGATTCAAGTCCTTGATGGTAATTGTGCCCCATTGGTGTTCGAAGCAAAGAACCCTTCTGCCTATCCACCCAATACCATGGGGCACTCTACTATTGGTCATCATTATGCTCTACCTACCATGTGTCACTTGTATGCCATGACACATGGAATAATTTGTATGCATGCCACTGATATGTCTCATCATATGGAATCCACTACCACACTGCCTCCCTTTGTCAACCTTGTTTGACAAGACTCAAGTCTCTCATCTATGTCCTTGATGTGGAATAGAGAGAAAGGAACATATGCAATGAGGTGTGAAGTCCTCTACACTCTGTGTTCTACATTATGAATGTGGGATTGTATAGGTGTGGATAATGCACAGGGTGAGGATGAAAATAGAAGGGAAGTGGAGTAGTGGATGTAGAGGTAGAAATGTTAATGAAATTGATGGTAAGGCAAGGTGGATGGGTGGATGGATGCATAGAGGCAATGTGGGGTAGAGGAAAGAATGCAAAGTGGATATGTAGGAAAAGGTAAGAGAAGGGGAAGGGGAAATGTGTAGCACAAAGGAAAGAAAAGAATTCAGAAGGGAAGGGAGCTCCATCTTCCACATTTGATAAACTCGCTCTCTAAGGAAGGTGGAAAGGACTTGAGGAGGGTCTTGACGAAGAAAAAGGGTCAAAACGATGAGGATTTTAAGAGAAATGGGTAAGGAGAGTAGGGGTATGAACATTGGAGGTATGGATGCACATGCAAGGGTTAGAAATGGTATAGGGGTGTGAGCTGATAAAGACAGTACAAGCAAGAATGCTCGTATGGCTATGAATGGTAGCAAAGATGAAGGATTTGGGTGCTACATAAATGCATGGGAGAGAAAAAATATGCATGTAGGGATGGTATGACCATGGGTACGGATTTAAGAATAGGTATGAAAACTGGTACTCTATTGGGCACCAGTACAACCATGGGGTCGGGCTCAAGTGGAGTTCTAGACCCAAACAACATTGGATCTCTTTGCGGGGGAATTAAAAGATGTAGATTTATGAGAGTAGAAGCATACAATCAATAATGGGATTTGTTTTCTCCACTGGATCAACTGGAGTGGAACAACATACCTTATCTAGGGTGAGAATCAAGGATGCATGTAGGGATAGTAAAACCATGGGTATAGATTTAGGCACAAGTATAACCACAAATTCTCTACTTGGAACTGGTACAACTATGGGGTCAAGCGCAGGTGCAATTTTGGACGCTGACGACAATATATCGCTTTGTAGGGGTAGGAAAGGATGTAGATTTAGGAGAGCATAAGTGCACAATCAATAATGTGTTTCTTTCTGAACTGGATCGATCATAGTGGAAGAGTGGGCTTTCTCTAGGGGCCAATCTTAGGTTATTATTAAGGGAAAAGGATCAAGTTGTTATGAACCAACGCCTTCATAATGTTAAAAAATCAATGTATACCAATCCACTTCGAGGGGGAAACCTATTTTCCAATATATTCAACATACAAGATGAGATGAGATTCTCCTAAGACTAAGTCTCCTTGGTATATAAATAGGTGACAATTAGTACAATTAGAATGAAAGGGTAAAATGAAGGATTCTAGCCTACATACAAATATAAAACTAGAAACATTATAATTCAATATCAGGGATTAACAAGGGGTTTTAAACTTAACATGGGTCTTTCTCTAGATCTTAGCATGCCCCTCCCCTTCAAACAAGTGTTGTCATCAACACTTAACTAACTCGGGTGTTTCTACATGAAGACCTCATCTTCCCATGTCGCATCTTCCACTTGTAGGCTCTTCTATTTGATAAGGAACTCAGTAATTTCTCTATTTTTTAGTTGCTTAATCCTTGCTTCAAGGATTGTTTCTGGTTCTAGTACAATTTTTCCTTCTTCATTAATCTCTGGTAAAATAGTTTGGACTAGGATATTGTCACCAATTACCTTCTTTAAGAAAGAAACATGGAAGACTAGATGTACACGTGGATATGGAGGAAACTCCAATTTGTAATCCATACTTCCAATCCTTTGCAACACTTTATTTGGGCCATAATATTTGGGTATTAATTTATTGTCTTCTTTTGATTTTTAAAGGACATCTGTTTATATGGTTTTAGACTAAAAAATATCCAATCCCCCACTTCAAATTCTCTTTCACTACAATGTTGATATGTTTGTTGTTTCATCCTCCTATTTTGTGCCATAACCAAGTTGTCCTTCAATAGTTTACAATGTTGATTTGTTTGTTGTTTCATCCTCCTATTTTGTGCCATAACCGAGTTGTCCTTCAATAGTTTGAGAACCTTTGGTCGATGCCCTATGTGGTCCTCCACTCCTTGAACCTTTGTAGTCCCCTTCAAGGGTGATGTGATGGATGGAGGATGATTTCCATTAAGTGCCAAAAATGGGGACATTTTTTTATGAAGTATGGAAGAATGTGTTGTACCACATGTTATCCAAATTTTGTGCGATAAATAAGGAGATCACGTGTCGAGGCCCTCAAGTTGAAGATATGGAGTGTCGAGAGGCTTCATGACCAATAGTGTCCACTTGTAAAGATGGATACCCTTCTCACCACCACAGAGGTTAGGATTTCAGGATGGCATCCACCACACCAGCTGGGTTATGAGGCCCTCAAGTTGCAGATATGGAGTGTCAAGAGGCTTCATGACCAACAATGTTCACTTGCATAGATGGAGACCCTTCTCACCACCACAAAGGCCAGGACTTTTAGGATGACATCCACCACACCATATGGCTTCTGAAAGGCACCGGGCCTTTCTCCTTGAGATACAAGTAAGATATTATAGTGAATGTCATTTCAATATTTGATGCATTTGAGTATGTTGTATCTTAGATTGCTTTATATATCATGACATATGCTTGGACATTATGCCTTTTGCCCCATTTCACCTTAGTGGTTGACATTGTACCCTAGTAAGTGGTCTTCCTTGGGAATGGGTTTGCTACTAGGAACTCCCTTGAAAATCCATCGTATCGTTCTCAACCATACTTACCACTTTTCATCAGCCAAAACATCTCATTTCCTTGTCTCTTGGGATTTTAGGGTGTATTGACCCAAGAAGGGGTTGTCCCTCATTCCATCAGGAAAAGGGGATGAAGGCCCATAGGATTGTTGTTGGCTAAGAATATAAAATCCTATATATAGACCTTCCAGATTCTTCGCCTAGGGATACCTTGATAAAGCAATGAAAGGCTTCTCTGTAAGAAAAGGGATACCATCAAGAATGAATAATAATGAATGTTGAAGGGGTTAGTTGGAGGATAGGAGGTCTCATAACGAGCTGACCTATCATGATCATGGGTATATATGCAGAATAATATTACCATCATTTGGTCACCAAACTAGGGTAATGACTCTTAATCACACAATTGAGAGAAAGGGGGTCTCATCACAAACCAACCTTCTCATTTTTGCAAGGTACTTGTGAGTGACACTATCATCATCGGGACACCATGCCGGGATGATGGCCTTCAAATAACCCTTTAAAACATGAAAGAAATAAAGAATGGCAAGTGGATGGGCTTGGAAAAAGTGCATTGCAAACAAAGGTGCCACACACCCTCTACAAAGGAAGCCATGAATGAGACACTACAACCCCTTGTATGTTATGAACCCCATGCCTAGTGAGTTTTGATCCATAACCACTTCATCTACTTCACATGGCTTAGAGAGATATCACTTGGGAAACACTCCTTGACCTAGGAGAAGATCTACCCAATAGGACACCTCATCAACCCTCCCATATCCAAGCTTGGCAAGTTTCATAATGTCTTTGAGCACTTACTTGTTTGACCGAGTGATATTTGATGCACATGCTTAGGTGGCTCATTTATTGATTTGATTTACTCACCATGATATTATGAATGAGATCCTTGGAGGGAATGCTTATTTGTCTTTGGAAGACCTAGTTGGTGGACAGTTTTGGAAGAGCAAGCCTAGCTTGGGCTTCCATGGATCTTGAAGCCCACAGGTTGGATGCCAAGGGCCTACATGATGGATGACAGATACAAAACTTTGGAGGACTATAAGGCACCTCAGACGACCTCACCATGCCCTCAAAATCCAAATGATTTACTTTAGAGACCTAGAACGTCACCTTAAGGGGCTTGACGTCATGCTTGAGGGGCTTTTGAGGTGGTGATGAGTACACATGACACGTTCTGAAGGGACGAACCCTAGCTAGGGATACTTTCCTTGGGGATTAAGAGGATTTAAACTCCTAATGAATGCAGTACCTCTAGCGTATTCTTTTCTCGATTCCATTAACTCAACCATTAAAGGAACTAGACATCACTTGTTGCATTGGAGAAATAAATTGTTGCCTTGGTAAACATGAAATTTCGTGATTTTGAAATTGTTTATGGTGGAATCAAATCTATGCTATAAATGCTTGCTTGAGCCACTAGGGCATCTCATTTCTCCAAGTATTTATTTTTGTTGTTTCAAGTTTAACATGAAGCCATTGGGGCTGCAGAAAACCCCAACCAAACTCTTCAATAACTCCTAATTTAACCGTTGAAAATTGCCTAAAATTTGCCCACGTAATCTACTAAATAGAGAACATCTTTTGGCAAGTTTTGAGAAAGTTTTAGTGGTTAAATATCTTGTTGTAATACTAATATTGTTACAACCATAAGAATGATAAATATCACTACAATTATCTTTTTATGATAACCTTGCTTTTGTGCTAAAGTCTTGCTCTATCATTGTTGAGTTAAGCTAGTAAAAGTTTTTACTAGCTTGTATTGTGCTCTTATTCAATTGGAATTTTAGCACTTATTTTTCAACCCTTATTTTCTTTTATGTGCTAATATATATCATTGATTATTCCTGCAATTAGGAACCGAAATCTTAACTTTCTTGTCCACCCAACATTACTATATGAAAGTGTGGATATTCTTGTGTCTCAAGCATGTACATACACCCTTTGCAGGCATCCAAAAACTTGGCAACCTTAGAACACCCGAAGACAATTCATCAAAGCTACTTTCCTCTTCCATCATTGACCTTTAAGGGGATACTTCTCTTCCTTCCCTTCCATCCATCTCAACCCCCCAGGGTCACCGGGATCGCCTCCCTAGAGTGACCTTGTTACCCTCGAATTGTGAGACCTATATCGAGGTGACATTGAGTATATTGTCCCTTAGTTGTCACCACTTGGTGGTTTGTTCAGGCTTTTCCCAACCTACATTTTGGCACTGTTGTCGGGGAGAATTTTGAATCCTCTTCATGCTCTAATGACACTTTGGCAAGCTTCCCTCTCAAAGCCTCTGTCCCTTAGCTTGTCTGGCGACTCCATTGAAGAATGTTCCCTTTTTCCACCCTTGATAAGTTTTCCTTAAAGCTTGTCTGATGACTCCACTTTCCATGAACCCACCTTTCCCACTTTCCCCCTTTCCCTCCTTTTGTGAGACTTGATCTCACCTGGTGACTCCATTGAGGTGTCCTTTCGATCAATGGAATTATGGCACCATGGGATGAACCCTCATCTAGAACTTGTTATGACTCGAAGATGGAAAATTTATGGATGGAAAAGGAAAAGGTTGCTAATAAAGTTGCTAGGGAAATGATGAATCACATAAGAGAGTTATTTCCTGCCCTTGACGATGAATCACATAAGAGAGTTATTAATGACTTACTCTATGCAGTTAATCTAAAAAATGATCTAATATGTTGCACTGCGGAAGCCCCTCTATCCTTATATGAAGAAGTGCTCGAAGAACAGAGATATGAAGACCTCGATGAATTTTCTTATGTCAAAGATCTGGATGATACATTTGACTAAGACAAAGCACTCACATCTGCCCTTCCACTTGATGAAGACATCCATGACTTTATTCCTCCTACATACAAAGGAGAAGGGATGGTCACCTTTTTCGCTGGTCTTGTGAGAGAAACTTTACATATGGTTGATGAGCATATAGACACTTTCATATAGACTGACAGATGTAGGTGGGATTTTAGTCATCTCATTTTCGATAGAAATCCCATTCACGACATTGAGGATAGCCCTCAAGAAAAGGTGTTTGAGTTGTCATCTTCAGAGGACTACTTTTCATGTGTATATGATTCATATGTTTGGGAGCCTGATGATAACATGATTACAGATTTATTCAAAGACTCTCAACCACTTTTGTCCTCAACGTTGGAGGAATACTAGGATGTGCCCACCTCAGAGTGATGAGAGGCTCACTCTATAAAGAGGAAGTACTTCATTATTGAGGATTTATACAAGGATTCAAAGATAAAGTGGACACAATTTTCTCTTCCTAGACCTAAGCTTGTCCCTTAGCTCATTTCCTCTTCTTAGGGAAATCATGGGGTGTTCTTGGGACCTCTCATATCTGTTTGGTCTTTAGGAAGCATCGATCATGTTCAGGAGGATGAAGATGAGTCTTTGTCTACATATAGTAGCCCCCTTCAAAGATGGATTGATCGAGCTTGTACTTATCACTTCATGCAGGATTCCTTGGATGATCAAAGTTGTGGATATTCTTTCCAACAGGATTTCCTCCCTCCCACCCATCTCTATGAGTTTCATTTCATGATTCATTATATATCTATTTATTCTCATGATCATTACGTGCTCGACTTATTGTTTTTGTTTTACGTAATCAAGCACATGGGAGACACTTTGATGGGATGATCAACTGGTTGCACTGGTTGTATGACTTCACCTGATATCATCTATTGCCCGATCTTCAAGGCCCGAGGCCCCCAGGTAAGTAGTTAAGTCATTTTTATTTCTTGCGTTTTCATCTTGATTTCTCATAGTAATTTAAATGAATTTCATATTTTGTTTTTCTCTACATGCATATTAATTTCATGCTTAGTTTAGAAGTTAACAAAAAAAATGCTAAAATTTTATTTTCTAGATTTGATTTGATTTTTGGATTTCTATGAACGGAGGGTGATATCACCACCCTAGATGCTCTAATGTTTTTTTCTAAGTTTTGGCAGGCACAAGTTTACCAGGAGATGTTGTGATACTCATGCACTCTACGACGAGCACATGTTCCCAAGTATGAGCCATATGTTATCCCCATTTTGTCGGCTAACTAAGGAGACCACGTTTCAAGGCCCTCCGGTTGTAGATATGTAGTGTCAAGAGGCTTCATGACCAACAATGTCCACTTGCACAAATGGAGACCATGCTCACCACCAAAGAGGTCAAGATTTTCAGGATGGCATCCACCACACCAGTTGGCTTATGAAAGGCACTGGGCCTTGCTCCATGAGGTACAATTCAGGTATTGTGGTGAGTGCCATTTCAATATTTGACACATTTTGAGTATGTTGTAGCTTAGAATTCTTTATATTTCATGACATATGCTTGGACATTATCCCTTTTTCCCCATTTCACCTTGGTAGTTGACATTATACGCTAGTAAGTGGTCTTCCTTGGGAATGGGTTTTCTACTAGGAACTCCCTTGAAAATCCATTGTATCGTTCCTAGCCATATTTACCACTTTTCATCACCCAGAACCCCCCATTTCCTTGTCTCTTGGGATTTTAGGGTGTATTGACCCAACAAGGGGTTGCCCCTTGTTCCTCTAGAAATTTTGAGTTCCTATTAGGCTGCCACCTAAGCTCTGTCCTTGACCTTAGTATGGATCTAAGTTTCAACTGCATGGTTGTCTTTTGCTGTTGTTTTAGGACAACAAACAATCACCAAACCTTCTGCTCAATATTTGATGTTTAAGTTCCCTTTTGAGGTGCCCTTTCAAGTTGTTTATTTACTCAATGTTAGCACATGTAATATACATCAAAACACATAACACTACCTCTATATCTTTAACTTTAAAATGCTGATCTACACTTCTAAGCATGCATAAAATTGACACATAGGTTTTTGGTCAACATGACCTTGGAAACCCCCCTCTCCTCATGCAAAAACCAAACAAAGGGATGAATCCTCCCTAGCCAAGCACCCTCAACCTCCCATGAAGTGCGCCTCCTCTCTACTAGATAGATCCCACCAAGAATGAGCTCCCTCTTTACTTGATGCGCCCTCCCTCCAAGAATGCACCTCCTCCTCAAGCAAATGCATCCACCTCCATAGAATGTGCCTCCTCCTCTAGACGCATGCGCCCTCACTCCTAATGGCTCCCTCTATAGCATAAGAGTAAGCCATAACAATGGGAGTGAGCCTCCAAGCAATGGGTAGAGCTTACTCAACTAGATGTGCGCCCCTCCTCTCAAGGTCACGCCCTCTCCTCTAGCAAATGTACCCTCCATCAAAAGTATGCACCCTCCTCTAGAATGGTAGCCAAGCCTCCATGGGAGGCATTTCCAAACTCTCTCAACTCAACAAAGGTTTCCTCCTCAAATCCTCATGCAAGTGCTCCCTCCTCTCCTTAAGAAATGCGCCCTAGCTCTCCTCCTCTTCTCCTCTTCTCACAAGTGAAAACGTGCATTGCAAACAAAGGTGCGGCACACCCTCTACAAAGGCAACCATGAATGAGACACTACAACCCCTTGTATTTCATGAACCCCATGCCTAGTGAGTTTTGATCCATAACCACTTTATCTACTTCACATGGCTTAGAGAGGGATCACTTGGGAACCACTCCTTGACCTAGGGGAAGATCTACCCAATAGGACACCTCCTCAACCCTCCCATATCCAATCTTGGCAAATTGCATAATGTCTTTGAGCACTTACTTGTTTGACCGAGTAATATTTGATGTACATGCTTAGGTGGCTCATTTATTTATTTGATTTACTCACTGTGATATTATGAATTGATATTTTTGGAGGGTGTGCTTATTTGTCTTTGCAAGACCTAGTTGGCAGACAGTTTTGGAAGAGCAATCCTAGCTTGGGCTTCCATGGGGCTTGAAGTCCACAGGTTGGATGCCAAGGGACAACATGCTGGATGATAGAGACAAACATTTGGAGGCCTAGAAGGCACCTTGGACAACCTCACCATGCCCTCACAATCCAAATTACTTTCTTTAGAGACCTAGAACGACACCTTAAGAATCTTGACGCCATGCTTGAGGGGCTTGAAGCGGTGATGAGTACACATGGCACGTTCTGAAGGAAAGAAACCCTAGCTAGGGATACTTGCCTTGGGGAGTAAGAGGATTTAAACCCTCAAGGAAGGTAGTACCTCGAGATTATTCTTTTCTTTACTCCATTAACCCAACCATTAAAGGCACTAGTCATCACTTGTTGTAATGGAGAAATAAATTGTTTCCTTGGTAAACGTGAAATTTTGTGATTTTGAAATTGTTCCTGGTGGAATCAAATCTATGCTATAAATGATTGCTTGAGCCACTAGAGAATATAATTTCTCCAAGTATTTATTATTGTTGTTACAAGTTTAACCTACAGCCATTGGGGCTGTAGAAAACCCCAATCAAACTCTTCAATAACTCCTAATTTAACTCTTGAAAATTCCCTAAAATCTGCCCGTATAATCTACTAAATAGAGCACATCTTTTGGCAAGTTTTGAGAAAGTTTTAGTGGTAAAATATCTTGTTGTAATAATAATCCTTTTACATCCATAAGAATGATAAATATCACTACAATTAGTTTTTTATGACAACCTTGCTTTTGTGTTAAAGTCTTGCTCTACCATTGTTGAGTTAAGCTAGTAAAAGTTTTACTAGCTTGTATTGTGCTCTTATTCAATTGGAATTTTAGCACTTATTTTGAAACTCTTATTTTATTTTATGTGATAATATATATCATTGATTATTGTTGCAATTAGGAACATAAATCTTAACTTTCTTGTCCACCTAACATTACTATATGCAACTGTGGATATTCTTGTGTCTCGAGGAGGTACAAACACCCTTTGCAGGAATCCAAAGACTTGGAAACCTTAGAACACATGAAGACGAGTCATCAAAGTCACTTTCCTCTTCCATCATTGACATTTAAGGGGATACTCCTCTTCCTTCCCTTCCATCCATATCAACCCCCCAGGTTCACCGAGATCACCTCGCTAGAGTGACCTAGTCACCCTCGAATTGTGAGACCCATATCGAGGTGATATTGGGTATAGTGTCCCTTAGTTGTCGCTGCTTGGTGGTTGGTTTGGGATTTTACCAACCTATAGTTTGACACCATTGTCAGTGAGGATTTTGAATCATCTTTATGCCCTAATGACACTTTGGCAAGCTTACCTCCCAAAGCCTCTATCCCTTATCTTTCCTAGCAACTCTGTTGAAGAACATTCCCTTTTTCCACCCTTGATAAGTTTCCCTTAAATATTTTCTAGCGACTCCACTTTCCGCGGACCCACCTTTCCCTCTTTTGGTGAGACTTGATCTCACCTGGCGACTCCATTGAGGTGTCCTTTCGATCAATGGAATTATGGCACCATGGGATGGACCCTCATCTAGAACTTGTTATGACTTGAAGATGAACAATTTACGAATGGAAAAGGAAAAGGTTGCTAGGGATATGATGAATCACATAAGAGCGTTATTTCTTTCCCTTGATGATGAATCACATAATAGATTTATTAATGACTTACTCTACGCAGTTAATCCCAAAAATGATTTGATATGTTGCACTGTGGAAGCCCCTCTATGCTTAGATGAAGAAGTGCTTGAAGAACAGACATATGAAGACCTCGATGAATTTTCTTATGTAAAAGATCTAGATGATACAATTGAATAAGATGAAGCACTCGCATATGCCCTTCCACTTGATGAATACATCCATGCCTTTACTCCTCCTGCACACAAAAGCGAAGGGATGGTCACCTTTGCCGATGGTCTTATGATATAACCTTTACATATGGTTGATGAGCATATAGACACTTTCATACAGACTGGCAGATGTAGGTGGGATTTTACTTGTCTCATTTTCGATAGAAACCCCATTTACAACATTGAGGCTAGCCCTCAATGTTGGACTACGTTTCATGCGTATATGATTCATATGTTTGGGAGCCTGATGATGACATGATTACAGATTTATTCAAAGAATCTCAACCACTTTTGTCCTCAACATTGGGGGAATACTAGGACGTGTCCACCTCAGAGCGATGAGAGGCTCACTCTATAAAAAGGAAGTACTTAATTATTGATGATTTCTATAGGGATTCGAGGATAAAGAGGACACACTTTTCTCTTCCTAGACCCGAGCTTGTCCCTTACCTCATTTCCTCCTCTTAGGGAAATCAAGAGGTCTTCTTGGGACCTCTCACATCTGCTCGAACTTCAAGAAGCAATGATCATGTTCAGGAGGATGAAGATGAGTCTATGTCTACATATAGTAACCACCTTCAAATATGGATTGATCAAGCTTGTAATTATCACTGAAGGCAAGATTCCTTGCATGATCAAAGTTGCAGAGATTCTTTTCAACATGATTTCCTCCCTCCTACCCATCTCCATGAGTTTCGTTTCATGATTCATTATATATCTATTTATTCTCATGATCATTACGTGCTCAACTTATCTTTTTTGTTTTACGTAATCAAGCACAGGGGGAGACACTTTGATGGAATGATCAACTAGTTTCACTGGTTGTATGACTTCACCTGATATCATCTATTGCCTGATCTTCAGGGCCCCGAGGCCCCCAGGTAAGTAGTTAAGTCATTTTTGTTTCTTGCATTTTCATCTTGATTTCTCATAGTATTTTAAATGAATTTCATATTTTGTTTTGCTCTACATGCATATTGATTTCATGCTTAGTTTAGAAGTTAACAAAAAAAAAAGCTAAAATTTTATTTTCTAGATTCGTTTTTATTTTTGGATTTTTGTGAACGAAGGGTGATAGCACCACCCTAGATGCTCTAATGTTTTTGTCTAAGTTTTGGCAGACACAATTTTACCAGGAGATATTTTGGTTCTCATGCACTCTACGGTGAGCACATGTCCCTAAGTACGAGCCAAATGTTATCCCCATTTTGTGGGCTAACTAAGGAGACCACGTCTCAAGGCCCTCAGGTTGCAGATATGTAGTGTCGAGAGGTTTCATGACCAATAGTGTCCACTTGCATAAATGGAGAGGCTTCTCACCACCAAAGAGGTCAAAATTTCCAGGATTGCATCCACAACACCAATTGGCTTCCGAAAGGCACTGGACCTTGCTCCATGAGGTACATGTCAGGTATTATGGTGAGTGCCATTTTAATATTTGACGCATTTTGAGTATGTTGTATCTTAGACTTATTTAGATTTCATGACATATGCTTGGAAATTATGCCTTTTTCCCCATTTCACCTTGGTGGTTAACATTATACCCTAGTAAGTGGTCTTCCTTGGAAATGGGTTTGATACTAGGAACTCCCTTGAAAATCCACCGTACCATCCCCAACCATACTTACCACTTTTAATCACTCAGAACCCCCCATTTCTTTGTCTCTTGGGATTTTATGGTGTATTGACCCAGGAAGGGGTTGTCCCTCATTCCATGGAAAGGATTGTTTGAAGTCCAAGAGGGATTGTTGTTGGCTAAGAATATAAAGCCTATATATAGACCTTCCAAATACTTCGCCTAGGGATACCCCAAGAAAGCAATGAAAGGATTCTCTGTAAGAAAAGGGGGACCTACAAGAACGAATAATAATGAATGCTTAAGGGGTTAGTTGGAGGATAGGAGGTCTCATAACGAGCCGACCTATCATGATCATGGGTATCTATGTGGAATGATATTTCCATAATCAAGTCACCAAGAAGGGTAATGGCTCTTAGTCACACAACTGAGAGAAAGGGGGTATCATCACGAGCCAACCTTATCATTTCCACAGATACTTGTGAGTGACACTGTCATCATCTAGACATCATTCTATCATAGTGGCCTTCAACTCATCCTTTAAAACATGAAAGAAACAAATAATGGAAAGAGGATGGTCTTTAGAAAAAGTGCATTGAAAACAAAGGTGCCACACACCCTCTACAAATGCACCCATGAATGAGACACTACAACCCCTTGTATGTCATGAACCCCATGCCCAATGAGTTTTGATCCATAACCACTTCATATACTTCACATGGATTATAGAGGGATCACTTGGGAAACACTCCTTGACCTAGGGAAGATCTAGCCAATATTACATCTCCTCAACCCTCCCATATCCAAGGTTGGGAAGTTGCATAATGTCTTTGAGCATTTACTTGTTTGACGAAGTAATATTTGATGCACATGCTTAGGTGGATCATTTATTGATTTGATTTACTCACCATGATATTATGAATTGATATCCTTGGAGGGCGTTCTTAGTTGTCTTTGCAAGATCTAGTTGGTGGACAGTTTTGGAAGAGTAAGCCTAGCTTGGGCTGCTATGGGGCTTGAAGCCCAGAGGTTGGATGCAAAGGGATCACCTGCTGGATGATAGAGACAAACCTTTGGAGGACTAAAAGTGACCTTGGATGACCTCACCATGCCCTCACAATCCAAACAATTTGCTAGAGACCTAAAACATCACCTTAAGCGGCTTGACGTCATGCTTGGGGGGCTTGAGGTGGTGATGAGTACACAAGACACATTTTGAAGGAAGGAATCCTTGGATCATGGAATATAATGTTGGATCGGAGACACATGTCCTTTGGAGGCCCAACGCAATCATCTCTGACTCAACGATTGACCTAAAAGTGAAAAAAATGTCATCCGAGAAGGGTGATGTCTTATTTTAGGGTTTTCATTTATGCAAAAAGTAAAAATTACATTGAATTGTTTAATATTATTTTGTAAAGGTGAAATATTAGGGTTGTTGACCCCTAATCTTGTGGTTTACCCTAAAATTATGTGGACAAACTATGTGATAAACTTTTGGTATAAATAGAGATAATGAAATCTCATTTTAACATATATCTCTCCCATTTGGAGAGGCCTTGGACTGAAATTTTTTCTATCTTTAGCTATTTATCTCTTGTGCTCTTATTTGTGGCTATATTTCTTGGTTATTGGTTGGTGGAGGTATGCGCTAGCCTTGGAAGGATTTTCTCTTGTTATTGTGGTGGTTTATCTTAGCATCTTTTCCTTGAATTGGTAAAAAAATCTACATTGTGCTATCAATTGTGTTTCAAGCCAAGGATGATTGTTACTAGAGCTAGGTGGGAAGTATAAGGGCATACACCTCCACCTTAGCCTCCATCATACTTTTGTTCAATTATTGTTGATTTAGCAAGGGTTTACTAAAAGAGGTATAATATCATACACCCTCTTGATCTAAACCAATGATGTATATGTCTTGTCGGGGAAAGTGTTGGCGAGGGTCCAAAATATAACGTCTCGACGACATCAATGGACAATGTTGGAATATCTTGGAAAATGTTGCAAGACCTCAAAAAATACAAAAAACACTCATTTTTTTCAAAATTTTAAACTTGTAAAGCAACAACAACATCAAATAAACACTTTTCTACATAAATATGAAAATACAACCAATAATTAAGATGCATAAGATGTCGAAGTGGTCACATATCATTACTAAACTAAAAATTCTGAAACATGTTCCTGGTAGGATGATAGTAGATACAAAATCACATCAAATGATCAAAATAAATGTATCTCATGAGATGAATCATCATGAGGCATCCAGATACTAAACAGTACATGATAAAATGAAAATGATAGATCATAGGAATCCAAATCATTGATTCCCTCTAGGTCATGCCCCTCTAGCCCTTTTACGGGTAAAGGGAACCAATTTTCCTCTGGAAGTAGTAGGTGGTCGTGAAGGTACTCTAGATGAGCTTGGAGTGGAAGATTCATCTTCTTCAGATGCTCCATCTAAGGTGGTAAGTGATGGGGATGAGGTGGAAAGAAAAGTGTGTTTCCTCCTCCCAGTCCCAACAGACCCAAGTTCAACTCCAGGTATGGATCTTCATGGAGCTAGTGGTGGCAATGGATACACTGGAAGTCCAGTATAATCCTCAACCTCTGTATCCACTAGAAGTGGAACATCCTCCTCCTCCTTTGTTTCCCCCTCCTCCCTCAAATCATCCGCATGCTCCTCCAACCACTCAAGGGTCTCCTCCATCTTAGGCTCTTGAATCTCCACCCTCCACTGACTTGTGGTGTCAATGTTATCCAATGAAATGGCTTCTATGTCAGGTTCTTTGTCAAGTTGCTTCATCCACAACCTTATATTGTAGTAGACATATACCAAGTCATTAAGGCACTGGGTACCTAACCTGTATGAACATTGAGAGCTATAGTTAGTGATGGTAAATAAATAGTAAATACTAAATTGTAAAAAATAAAATTCAAAAATATATAAACAGTTTAAATTTTGACTATTGCATTTTTTAACATTTCTAACTTGTTGCGCTTCTTGGAGTGTATCTTTTCAAAGGCACTCCAATTGCACTTACACCCTGAAGAACTGCAAGTTTGAATACGCACTCGAACTACAAGTTTCTGCAGCTCTGGGAGCTTTCCACCATAGTGTTTCCACCAAACATCTACAATGAATAAAATGAAAGGAAGATAATGAATTATATTTCAGATTTACATCAAGTAATAAATGTCATATATAATATATAAAAAGGAATAAACAAAATTTGAAATTAAATCTTACCTGGCATCCTTGTGGTCCTATCTTGGACATTCATATCATAGCCCAACATCTCGAATGCCATCCTATATATCTCATTCTGTCTAGAAATATCTCAGCGTTCATCTGGAGTCAGCACCATCCTCTGAAAAAACTGGAGGAAACCATCAATGACCTTACCATAAAAATTAAATCCACAAGCATTAGCGAATGCAGGGTTGAAGTAGAGCCATGTTGCATGAATGGGATGATGGAGAGTGTTATTCCATTACTCATCAATCACACCCCATATCTGAGCTCTCTTGGTGAGTCCTTCCTCCCCCTTGTTCTCATAGTACCGGTTGATGGCTTCCTTGCCCTTATCCATGGCCTCAAACAAGTAGCCCATTACAAGATTCTCACCATCAACCAATCGAAGAACCTTTACCAAAGGTTCACTAATGGTACATACCTCCCCTAATCCACTCTATAATCTCAGGTCATGTCCCACAATTTGGGCTATGGATTTCCCATATTGTTTGGTGATATAGACACAAGAAACCCACTCATTAGAAAGAAACATTCTTTGTAATTCCAACATACTATTGAGGAACAACTGAAGAGAAATGAAGCTGGTGGAAAAACGTATGATTGCAGGACGCACCAACTCTCTGTTCCCTGTGAACTGTCTCATGAGTGAAAGAACATGTGTGATTATATATATATATATATATATATATATATATTGTCACACTCCGAGCTGAATCAATGATTTATTTGATCGAAGGAAGTTTTTTGATCGAAGGAAGTTTTCCCATGTCCTTTAGCATCAAATCAATGCAATGGGCGACACAAGGACTCCAGTACAAGGATGGATACCTCTGCATAAAAATCCTCCCAACAACAACATAATTAGAAACATTGTCTGTAATGACTTGGACAACATACTGCAGGCCTATTTCTCAGATAAATCCATCCAACAACTCACATAATAATTGTGCATCTTTTGTATATGCACTTGCATTAATACTTTGGATAAACATTGTCCCCTTGGGAAAATTAACCAAGAAGTTTAGAATTGATCTTCCCTTCCCATCAGTCCACCCATTCAACATCACGGTGCATCCATTGGTATTCCATGTTTCCCTGAGCCGAGCTAATCTTTCTGTGCAGTTGAAATTTTCCCCTTGAAGGAGATGCCCTCTCAAATATTGATAGGAAGGGTCCTTATACCCCGAGTCAACAATTGAAACAACTTCAAACATGGAATGGTAGAAGGGTTATTGACAATGTTAAAAGGTATATCACTCCAAATAAAAAATTTGGCCACAAGATTGTCGGCCTCCTCCGTCTTTTTTCTTTTAATCAAAGACTAAATAGAAGGTTTCCCTCCCGGTGTTGACCTTGGCACAAAGTAAGAGGAGGTGAATGAGGGGACTGCAGAAGTTGGGGGCCATGGGGATGAGGAGTGGGATTGTAGTACTAGATGAGGAGTGGCATGTTCAAGTTCGTTTTTGCGAGCCTTGGTCGCATCCCTCTTATTAGCCATATCAATGAGTGATTGGTTTGCAATACACATAATTTCTGGGGTACTGTTTAGACAAGCATCCACATCAAACCTAGGGATTTTGGCAAGGTGGTATTTCAAGCGGCTAATTCCTGCAAAAATCCTTTTGCCACAAATATTGCATGTCAATACTTGTCTATTGGGAAGTTACACTGGTTCACCATGCACCCACATTGGATCGAATTCCTTCGACATTTTGTTTAGATGAAAATATTAAACCTATGGCACAAAAAAAAACAAAATAAACACACGATAATGCAAAGGTTAAATAATAAGAGCTAGATGAATTAAAATGATTGAATCTTCCATTCAAAAACAACTAGAAGAGGCACATTTCAAACCCTAGCCTAACTCTAAAAATTAAAAAAACAAAGTTCAAACTTCAAACAAATGAAAGAAAAACGTTTTTGTTCATACCTGGAAATCTTGATCTCTTTGTTGGTGCTAATGGAAGAAATATCCTTGCCTTTTTCCTCCTTGGATAGATGCAGAATGACTTCCTTGACACCTCTCTATCTCTTTCACACTTTACAAATGAAACAATGACCAAAACAAAGGGACCCGTGACCTCTAAACCCCCTCACGCACACTTTTTCCACGGGTCTTCCTAGCAGCCCAAAATTTTGCATTGACCTGTGACATCAAATCTTGCGAGTTGATGAAAGTGTCGTGACACTTTGAATGTGTCAGAAGTGTCGCGATATTTTCTCAAGAAAATTTCGGGCAGTTGAAAATTTCAATGACATATCCGACATTTCCGTTATGTCGACGATATATTCAAGAGTACTCTAAACCCTAGCTAGGGATACTTGCCTTGGGGAGTAAGAGGATTTACACCCCCAAGGAAGGTAGTATCTTTATCTTATTATTTTCTTGACTCCATTAACCCAACCATTCAAGGCACTAGTCATCACTTTTTGCACTGGAAAAATAAATTACCGTTTTCAGATTTCTGTGGTGAGGAGTTTCAAAGTTATTTGCCGAATAATCCACAGTTGGTGTCATTTTTGTCATCGACGTTTCGAATCTGAATCGGGATTCATCATCAGGACTAATCATCAATTTCAAATCTTGTTGATCTTGGTCAATTAATAGTAGATGTAAGATAGTTTGAGATTATAATCAGAATGACTATCTGTAAAACCCTATTTTCGGAACTAAATCAAAATTAAAATCAATTAGAATTATTAAAATGATGATAATTAATAATAATTAATAATTAAAAATAAATTGTTTCCTTGGTAAATGTGAAATTTCGTGATTTTGAAATTGTTCCTAGTGGAATCAAATCTATGTTATAAATGCTTTCTTGAGCCATGGTAAACGTGAAATTTTGTGATTTTGAAATTGTTCCTAGTGGAATCAAATCTATGTTATAAATGCTTGCTTGAGCCACTAGCGAATCTCGTTACTCCAAGTATTTATTTTTGGTGTTACAAGTTTAATCTATGGACATCAACCCTAACCAAACTCATCAATACCTCCTAATTTAACCGTTGAAAATTGCCCAAAATTTGCCCACATAATCTACTAAGTATAACACATCGTTTGGCAAGTTTTGAGCAAGTTTTAGTGGTTAAATATTTTTCTGTAATAATAAGTTTGTTAAATCCATAAGGATGATATATATCAAGGAAATTAGATTTTTATGACATCTTTGCTATTGTGCTAAAGTCTTGCTTTATCATTATTGAGTTAAACTAGTTTTTACTAGCTTGTCTCGTGCTTATTCAATTGGACTTTTAACACTTATTTTGCAGCCATTATTTTATTTAATGTGCTGATAGATATCATTGATTATTTCTGCAATTAGGGACAACAACATTAACTTGCTTTTCCACCTAACATCACTATATGCAAGTGTGGATATTCTTGTGTCGCGGGCAGGTACAAACACCCTTTGCAGGAATCCAAAGACTTGCCAAACTTAGAACACCTGGAGACGAGTCATCAAACCTACATTCCTCTTCCATCATTGACTTTTAGGAAGCTACTGCTCTTCTTCCCTTCCACTCATCTCAATCCCCCCAGGGTCATCGTGATCGCCTCCCTAGAGTGACCTAGTCACCCTCGAAGTGTGGGACCTATATCGAGGTGACATTGGCTATTGTGTCCCTTATTTGTCACCACTTGTTGGTTGGGTCAATATTTTTCCAACCTACAATTTGTGTGATAACACCACCATTCTGTCAGGGGAAACCACTTGACCCATGATATTATTTTATCAAATGAAAAGCAATGAAGATATCCTTCTATACATTTATTACAATCTCAGTTTTCCCATCAAATTAAGGATGGTAAGATGATTTGTGAGCCAATTGAGTACGCAAACAAGAAAATAATCCAGTCCAAAAATTTCCAGTGAAAATTGGATCTCTGTCACTTACAATAATCTTGGGGACTCCATGTAGCTTTTGAAATATTTCCATGAATGTTACAACTACCGTACTTGCTTTAAAAGGATGAGAAAGAGAAAAAAAATAGGCATACTTTGTCAATCGATCCAATACTACCATGATAACAGACATTCCTTCCAATTTGGGTAAACCTGTAATAAAATCGATTGAAACTTCTTCACAACGTTGACTTCGTATAGCTAATGGTTGTATAGGAGACCTGGCATGTTGATTGTCTCTTCTTTATTCTATTGGTATACCACACATTCAAAAACAAACTTTTTAACATTAGTTTTAAGACCTTCCCCCAAAAAATCTCTCTTGATCATGTGGTAAGTTTTCAAGAACCCCGAATCTCCTCCTATAAGAGAAGTGTGCAATTCCAAAAGGGCCTTATGTTTTAGTTGGGAATTCTTACATAAATATAGACGATCATCATGCCATAGAAAATCATTCTTCCATACAAATTTATCTAATGCATTGGGGTCCTCTTGTAATTGTTGAATGATCTTGCATACCTCTTTGTCTTGCTTCGATTATATCTTTGCTTCTTCCACCTCATTAGAGTGTGAAATAGAAATAACACATAGTGAACCCTTTGTTTCTTCTTCTATCCTTGAAAGTGCATCTCCGCTACAATATTATGTTTTCCTTTCTTGTGGATAATTTCAAAATTGATGCAGGAGCATCACTCCAAGTCAACAGCGTGCCAACCAACCAACACATCTAGCACGCATTTAATGGAGAAAGGGAGAGGCACAACCCTCCCATTTTCCAAAATTTGAAATTTGTATTAAATTTTGTAAGGCTGTAAAGAGTCGATAACGCATTTGTTCAGAAAGTGGTTGAGGTTTCCTTAAATGGTATCCTGCAGCAAGCCCAGGTTGTAGTCAGGCCCGGACACTCCTTTTGTGTAATGTAGTTGTAGGAGCCTCTCTGTGAGAGAGATAGCTCAGAGATGGTGAGGTGGGGGATAAGCTCGAGAGAGCCCTCATTTTGTAATTAGGAAAATAGAAAGGAGAAGGTAGAGTAAGAGACTCATGGGTAGAGAATAAGAGAGACTAGAGCAGAGAGGTCTCAAGAGACAGAGATAAGACTTGTTACAGTCCAGCCATTATAAACACATTTTTATAGACATTTCTGAATTAATAAAAAAAGAAGTTTTTCCTGCACATTTCTGTTCACGTATCTATGTTTCATAAATAAATGTTGTCAATACAAGTGATAGATAGATTCTACTATCTGTTTGTGAGTTTGTCGATTTATGTTTGGGTTCTTTAGGCAGTGCAAAGAGTGCACAACAGAACATAGGAGGTTTTGTAGCCAGCACAAGGAGTGCGTGTTTGAATCTCTATTTCGAGATCAGAGGAAAATGTGCCAAGTGGGCACACCAGGAGAATTCAGAACTCAGGAGAAGCCTTAGAGTTACTGAACACTCTGGGGGTGAAGGCTGTGTGGCGGGGGCACAAAGAAGATAGAACTTCTGAAGAGTCTGTGGAAGCTCTGCTAGGTGGGCATTGAGCAAGTGCACAAAAGAACTCTATTTTGAGTTCGAATAAATTACAGAATCACTAAGGATTCTAGAGAAGCTCTGCCAAGCGGGCATTGAGAAAGTGCATAGAGTGCACAAAAGAACTCTGTTTCAAGTTCAAGGAGGGTGAAGAAGTGTCGAGGAGAGACACTTATAGAGGTTTTGAACACTCTGTTTTCTTTGCAAGGTGTGCATCGAGCAGGAGAACGCCAGGAGGGAGTAAGGAGTTTTATTTCCAAGAAAACACCTCGAATCAGAGTTATCTGAAATCTCAGGAGCACTAGGAGTGTGCGAGGGTGGACGTGTTCTAAGTCCATAATCTCAGAAGAGAAAGCGTGAAAAGAATGCATGCAGAGAAAACCTTTCAAGGTTTCTAAGTTAACGAAGCGTAGGAGGAGAGAGCACAAGGGAGGATATACAACAACCATTAGATCTTGTGTAAAGACTCGACAACCATCGGATCTGGAGGAAGGTATACAGAGTTTAATCTCTGGGGTGGTCACACAGGAGAGCAGCTGAAGATGAATGACAGAGACACTTCATCGAGAAGTGCCGAAATCCTGACAATCGTTGGATCGGGTGAAGATGCACGGGGTTTAAACCCTTGAGCTTCAAAATTTCAAAGTTTGGGACTTGGAGAAGCGAGAGGTCATGGAGACGTTGCATCGCGAATCCCCGATTCGTGAAATCTTGAAAAGAGTCTAGACTATTGGATCTGGAGCGCAGAGGCTTGGGATCTGCTGGATCAAAGAACAGGAGGGAGGATATGAACTGTCAGATCTAGCATCAAGGACCAATAGTCGTTGGATCCAGGGGAATGTGCATGAGGTTTAATCCTTGTATAAGCCAAGGAGAAGACCCGTCAAAGTCCCGAAAGAGTCAGGACCATCCATCAAGGAGGACACATGGCAAGTGGTCGAGGTTTCGGGGAAATCCCTGAAAGGCCCATTTCAGCATTTCGGCTACCGGAGGATGAAAAGGGAAAGATTCGAAACTCTTGACCCACGAAACCCCGAAGGAACATGAGTCATCAGATCAGGGAGGCTAACAACTGTTGATCTCCCTTGGGTTCAGTACTTCGGTATTTCGAGTACCAGGAGGTTGAAGGACCTGGAACGTTGCAACTGGGGTTGCAAAATCCCAAATCGCGAAACCCCGAAAAGTACTTGGAGGAATAGGCATGGGCCATTTTGGCATTTTGGCATTTCAACATTCAGGGATTGAAGAGTCAGAGACTTGACATCAGGAGTCAGGAAATACCGAATCTTGAAACCCTGGAAAGCACACGGAGGAGTAGCGTCAAGTTATGAGATTAATCGTATGGGAAACGACTTGAGGGAGGAGCCGAGGAGTTAGGCCCTATTTTGGGTTTTGGCATATCGAAGGTAGAGGATCGGTGGAACACTTGCATTATGATTCCCTGAATCGCGAAAGACCGGTAAGCGCGTGGTTACAAGACGTGGTCACGTGGATGGAAGCTAAGGGAGGATAAGCCCTTTTCGGCATTTTGAAAACAGGGTGTTTGGAAGACGAGAGGTTGGAGGACTCACATACAAGAGTTCTGAAACCCCGAAACGTGAAAGGTTGATAGAGAAAATTCAGAATAGAGAAAGGCGCCGAAAGCTAGGTGCGCATGCAGGTTTTCTTAGGATCTGCACCAAAGGAAAGGGGGGACCTATGGATTCAATAAAAGGGGTTCCAATAGGAGCCCAAAGAGACATTTTTGGCTCGAGAGAACATTGATCCAGAGACGGGGAGGTCAGCAGAACCATGCTGATGTAGGGGCACTACATCAAGTGGTATCAAAGATAAAATTTTGTCTGCATATCACAGGCAAAACATAGACAACGAAGGGAGACATTTTGATGACAACAGGTGGAATCAGAATCAAAGATTCATCTGAATGTAGTAGGAGAAGGAAACAGAGTGTTAGAGTTGTGTGGTGATTGTTGCAAGGTGTGCAACAACAAATAGACATCCAGGCGAGCTGTAGGAGGACATGGGGATTCTCTCAGACGCAGAGTGATCCATAGGTTTTTCAGGAGGGCAGATAGGAACAAGGAAATGGCTACTAAAGTCCATGAACATGGTGGAAGAGGAGGCCAGCAATAGATGAGTATAGTAGAGATGGATAAATATCTCATTGAGATAAGGGCGAGAATGGAAGAGCTTGCACCGTGGCAGCAACAGAATGGAAAATCACGATGGGTATATGAATGGCCCATGAAAAATAAGGTGATGTGGCATGTTCAAAAGTTGTTGGTTAGGAAACAACAACAAAGGTTGAAAATGTGGCTGAGGTATGCTGAAAACCTCAGTGACACAAAGTTGGTTTGCATCTGTGAGCCAGAAGTTGGAGACACCCTCAGTGATGAGGAAGAGGGATCAGATTTAGATCTCATAAACTACTAGGAGGGTAGAGATGAGTTTTCCAATTGCCAGGTGGGCAATGAGATGAGATCATCGGAGGATCTCATAGACTGTCAGGAGGACTGTTGTACGAAAATCTCCCTGTGGATAGGTAGATCTCCTCTTGAGAGCTAGACTCTTAAATCTAAGACAAAAGATGCTTATCATGGACACTGACTTCCTTTTAGATCTACATAAACTAATGCATGAGGAGGAAGGAGAAAAGAAGTACCCTTTTACTGTTGTTTGTCCCTACATAGTCTGAGTTGAGCTCCAATCTTGAACTCCTCGATAAGCCCTATAAAAAAACACAGATACAACTAACTTCCTACTCTACTGAGATTAGTTCGAAACAGATCTACCTATTAGAGACAAGTTCATGTGAGATCAAGCACAAACTAGAAAGAAACAGGCCAAGCATATTATATTGATGAGAACAACAATGAAGAAAACTTACAACCGTAGATGCAAGTGAAGCAACTTCATCAAGGTCTCCTTGTCCAACCCTTGCTCAAAAGCTCCACGATCAGAATGAAAATAGCTTCACTTATTATTCTTCTATATGTTCCCTATGAGATCATAGGTTTCATACCTCCAATCTCTCCTTCCCTTTCACCATGAGAAGGCCTCTTTATATAGGTTTAGAGAGGTCCAACCACTTGAGATATGTTTGGGGTAAGTTGAGGATTTTCCTCCTTTAGTTATGGATCTTCCCTAAGATCATGGCTTGACCAAGGATTCAAATCCAACTACCTTCATAGATTGAGGGGATCTTTCCCTTATTCTTCTCAACAAACCAATTGTCGCCCAGAATAGGTAGCACTCCTCCAAAAGGGGCATCAGAGCATTATAGCGCTCCCTGGCAATGTATAGGGGGCACCAACACTCTTGACAGTAGAAGCACTCCATAAAAAGGGCAGATAGAGCGTTATAATGCTCCCTGATAGTGTATAGGGGGTGCGAGCACTTCTAACAGTGGTATAGGGGAGCGTTCTCTTATGAAACTAAATTTTAGTGGTTCTTTCAAATGGAAAGAGGTTCATAAACTCTGTTAACCCATTCCCCTTCTTCCAAATCAAATGTTTGAGGTGTTTCAAGTGTCTTTCCGATGTCGTTATAGGCGCGACATAGGCATTATGGAAGTATGCTATTCCTGACACTTGCGACACTTGTAATGATGACACTTGTGACACTATCGAAGTGAGTAATTTTGATGTGTAACAGATTTCCCCTCAAAGTATGAAGTTAGAAGATGAGAATTGATAACTGAAATGATTTGTAGACTTTCAAACAAGGGTATAGATGCAAAGAACCTGACAGAATCTGCACACAAACATCCAACAAGTATTATGACATGTTTCAAACCCAAGGCAGGCATACCTATGCTTGGGTGATAAAGACTTGCAAGATATGGCCGCCATAAGATACATTGTGGATCCATAATTGTATTGATAAAAGGAATAGTCACCGAGGATACAGTGTAGATCTATACTCCCATGACCTGAACTGATCGTAGCCACAAAGAATACACAGTGGATCCACGATATGACAAGACACAACCATGACCAATAAAAAGTGGATCTATGTGATAGTATATGTGTCATTGTTCAAGAGAAACTTTGTTGCAACCTAGGTAAAGTATATATTAGAGTGATGACCCAACCCAGGGTCTTCTTACCGATCCTGATGTAGTACGAATCTCACCATGTGAATATATGTCCTGATGTCGAACATGACATAAACCACTTGATTACCGGTCAATGATGTAAACCATTAACAAGCGCGAAGGAAATCATCATTGATGTCAATGATTCCTAAGGTACCCTAGTACATTCCAACTAATGTGAATAGATGAGTTGGAGTCGAACATCCACGAAATCATCCGATCATAGGTCAATGATGTTAGCCCACTATCGGACATGAGGAGGCCTGCCATTAAGGCATGCAGTTCCCAAGGCACTAACCGGTTTCTAAGTCTAGTTCCCGGATAATGTGTTGAAGTTGACAGGAATAGACTCGTCACGGGAGGGCCTTGATGTATCCCCCATCAACGATGCGAAATTGACACAGAGATGTAAATTGGTAGATCAAATGAACATGGACTGACATGGGTATTCAGACAAGATATTTTTGATGGCTGACTCTCGAGGTGGATACTTCCCTTGAACACTGAGGCACAATGACATAAACATGACATGGACCAAAACACGATGATGCAGTGGATACTGTGACTCTCATAGGGTGACCCAAAGGAGTAAGAGAAACTCAGAGGATTGGTTCAATTCATAGGTTCAACAGATTAATATGTGCACAAAGACAAAGTGTCATGTTCAAGGATGACTCTAAGAGTTACTTGGTAATGTTCTCAAAAACGGCTTGGCTTGCTTCCTTCAATTCCCCCCCCCNGAGTACCTCTTTTTTAATTTAATGAGCTCGAGGAGGGTAACACATGATCGATATAACTCACCTTCAGTAAGTTCCTCTTCCTTTGTTTAATGAACTGGAAGAAGTAAGGGTTTGGTCCCATATGGGCCCTTCAATGCATGATTGTTTTAACGAGTCCAGAGAAGGTAAACTCGGTAGTTTTTCATGTTTAGAGAGTCTGAAAATAACTTAAAGAAGACTCCAGTGTTGTCCTTTTTTGTAATGTTAGTCTTGCGAGGCCGAAAAAGAGATAAATTATCACTCGAAAGATTCCCTTTCAAACATTTTAATGATTGGGAAAGGAAGCAAGATCACTCAACAATCTTTTCATGTGTAGAGAGTCTGAAAAGTGCTTAAAGACGACTCCAGAGGGTTCCTTTTTCGTGTATCCATACAGGTCTGAAAAAGAGATAAATGTTTACCTGGATTCATTCTCATGTATTTACGAGCACGAGAAATAACAAAGACTAAGCTCGGTATGCCACCATCTTGAAAAGCTAGTGGCTTAACTCTAGAATGATCATCAAAGTCTGGAGACATGCCCTCCAAGCTTCAATTCAGTCACCGACTTTGAGGTTGTCACCGATTTATCTACTAGAGGAGAAAAAGGAGAAGGGTGGATGAAAAAAAGGTTCAAGAGAGGTGACCATTTCATTTTTTAATGAGCTTAACATAGGAAAATAACTATGCTCAGGGTTTAGGGTTCGATCCCCAGGTTGATGTTTCATTTTTTAACGAGCTTTCTACAGAGAGGAAAACTATTCTCAAGGCCTCTATTTCATTTTTTAATGAGCTTTCTATAGAGAGGAAAACTATGATCGTTGACTCTCCTTGATCATGGTGTCCAAGAGAATAACACTCTGGAAGGATACCATGTCAAGGGACAAAAATCGGTCATGGCTTCCAAGATATCTTCACTGGATGGAAGAAAATTACTCTACAAGGAACACATGTCGAGGGCCATAACAGGGGTAAGGAGATCAGGCTCCAGTAGCCCTACCAAAGAGATCACCATGTCCACTACTGGATCCAAATCATCGGAAGTTGAAATCATGGGAGATGATGGAAAATCAACATCAGGAGGGGAGATAGAGTGCATATATTCTCGAATTTATTCACGAGGGGGAAGAAAAAAGGATTGGTGACAGTGATTATCCTGAGGTAACTTGTCAATGCAAATCATTTCCGAAATAGATTCATCAGAAGGAAAAATTGGGGAAGTGTAGTCGATCGCAGACGACAAGGAACTTAATTGTGGTGACGTCGAGTGGTTTTCGGGTGCCAATAGATGTTGGTCAACCAAAGAGGGAGAAGTGGATTGGATAGAAACATATGATGTTATGACTATACTAAGTGGCACAGTGTCACTTAGTGCAGTCAATTCCAACGGACTAGGTACAATCCAAGGGTCAGATGATTCCAAAGATTGATAAGCTGTGGTCGAAATCATATCGACAGTGGAAATATGATGTGTAGTCGGTGGAAGTGGTGTAGAGAAGGTACCCATGAGGCTATAATATTTGAGCAAGCCAACACCAATGCTTTCATACGTGATCTTGTGGTCTCCCAAGAAAGGAATATTGTTGGTAGAAGGAGCACGAGCATCGGTTGTGCAAAAATCCAACTGATCAACAGTGACAACTTTTCCCTGATGAGGAAATTGCACACATCGAAAAACTGACGAGGCAACGACAGTCATAGCATAAAAACAACTTCTTCCAAGTAATAAATTGTAATCAAGGGGAGCATCGACCACCTCGACATCAACAGTAACAGTTTTTCCACCCAATTGGATGGGAAGGGACTGTAAAAGCCCATGGGGATGAAAACCTCACCCATTGAAGGCGTGTAACATCGTTAGGGATTTATTGAGTGAAGGTGATTTTAAAACTTTCCAACATGATAAAGACATGACACAAGTTGAGGCTCCCTCATCCAGAATAGTTCGGTGGATTTGTTGATTGTGAACAACAACATCAACTTGGAAAGAAAGTTGGTGGGAGAACCGAGATGCATAATTATCCAGGTTAAACATGATATGGTTGGACGACTCAAGATCAACAATGCCAATAGCGGCCAAGAGTGTTCTACGTTGACTGGGGTAGTGTTGTAGAACTTCTAATGTAGACATAGCACACGGTGCTTGAGCCAAATCTTCAACAATGTTGTAGTTCTGGGTGGCACGTGAACTAGGATTAAAGGTAGCTTTACGTATATTTCTCTTAGGAGGGCGTAAGATAGATTCGAATGTGGGTTTCTCAATGTGAAGTGATCCAGATAGAGGAGAAACCAATGGAAGAGTAACGGAGGATGGTGATGGATCCGGTAAAGTACCAGTACCATTAGTGTCCTTTCCTTTGTCAGGGTTACCTGGCGTGTCGTATGTCTTAGAGAGAGTGTTCAAATTAATCCCATTAAACATATAAATATGTGCACTCGTCGAGGCCTCATCATGAGGATGGCTAGAAATGCCCCTAGGAGAGGGGGTTTGAGCAAGCATGGATTGCTGCTGTGGAAAAGGATGAGTAAGCACAATGGGTTGTGACTTTCCTTGGAAAATTTTGGCCACTTCATTGTGAAGTGGACAGTCTCGAGTGTAGTGATCGTCACCACAAATGATACATGGGAATTTCAGTTTTCGTTGTGGTTTCTTTTCGGTAGCAGGTGTGTGAGCTTGATTGTTTGGTTGTTCATTGTTATTGGTATTTTTTGATTTATTCTTTGTCTTCTTCTTACCTACGGATTTTTGTGAGGGGGCAGATTGAACTGCATGCACCTCAGAGATCTGATTTGGGGGGAAGGTAGAGGAGAGTGTGAGCGATTGGGAAGTAGATTGAGTGTTGACAGAACCAATAACGCCATCTGCATGAGATGAGGATGACAACTTAGATGGATCAGTATTAGCTCCAACAGCATTCAGAAGCAAATCATACAAAGTACCAGATTGTGAATAAACCAAATCTAAGTACTGAGCCCGAGCAATGGCTTGTTCCTCTGTTACTGCACCACCCATAGCGACATCGCGAGTGATCGGGGGTAAAAGTGATTTAGTAAACCATTTCACCAATAATATGTTAGGAATGATTACCTTGATCATCCTTCGTCGTCGCCTCCACTCATGAATATGGTCTGAGATATGCACAGAGTCATTTTGACAAAGGGAGGTCAAGATTTCAGTACCCGTCTCGTAGTGAATAGGTAGTTGAAAGTGCATGAGGAAAGACATGACAAGGGAATTGAAATTATGAAAAGAAGCAAGTGGTAGTTGAATATACCACTTTGTTTCCGAGACTATAATTGTTCGTTGGAAAAGAAGCAAACGTACAGAATCATCCATGAGGGAGTTTAATGAACACCACAAATGGAAAGTCATCACATGGTTGTTTTGGTTTTCACCAGCTTTCCTATCAAATTTCGGAATATCAGAAGGAAGTTTAGTTGGAATGATTGGCCAAACCAGTGAATGAAAAATAGGATCATTAGTTAACCAAGACAAGTCTGGGAGATCCAAAGTCGCAAGAAAAGGTAGTTGTCGGTTAATTTGTGGATGATAATAGTGCGGCATAGAACACCAGTAGGACCATAAACTAGGTTAGGTGGATAGTTGTAACCAGTAGGTACTCCTACATATGATTGTTGCTGGCCAGGATAAGTAGGATTCGACGATGGATGAGAAACAGTTGCATAACCCGGTGGGTTCTAAGCATTATAGGCTGGGTGATTTGCTTTCCCATAGGGAGGATAACAATTTTTTCCTTAAGGATGGTAAGGAGTAGATCCCGGAGGTAGATACACATTGGACCCATGAAGAGAATAAGGTTGTTGTCCTGGAGAACTCCAGGTGGTGTTTGGGATGCCGCCCGGATGAGGTTGTCCATAAGATGTTCCTGGAGGAATAGGATTTGATGTTCCTCCTAGTGGGTTATGAGACAAGTGTCCCCCAATGTGGGGTTGAATAAAAGTGCCTCCCGAAGATACTCCCCAGGATTGTGAAGGGTTTCCAGCAAATGAAGTTTTCTCCCCTATCAGCAGTGGATTAACGACCGGGGTATGACTGGAAAACAGAGGGTTCCCTCCGGGAGGAGAATGAAAAGGGGGTTGTCCCTTGGGAGGGGTAGGCCTGCCATAGAATGGTAGTCCTCTAGGAGGGAAAAGTTTGTTAGATGGTGCTTTCCCTCCAACTAGTTGTGTTTGGCTAGCAGGGGTCTACATTCTCGGCTGAAAAGATGTCCCAACAGGATCGTGTGGAACATGTGGGGTTGTAGAGTAAAAGCTCATAGAAACGAGGGTAGGGATTAAAGTTCTTTGGATATGATCAAAGGTAATGATTCTAGCAGTAGGACAGACTTGTACTGACATAACATTAGGGTTAATGACCTGATCGACTGGGTGACTCATGGTTTGACCGGACGATCCTATTTCATTGGGAGGATCATGAGGATGAAAGGGTTATCGAAAGGATTTGAAATTCTCATAGAGATCATGTCCTGATGAATTCCTCCATACAGAATGAGAAGGTGTAGGATTTGTATTTACTGCGGTGCTAGGACGAACATGAGTCCTATACTCATCACCAAAATATGGTTATGTGGATCTCATATATGTTTTGGTAAGAGCTCTCTCTAGTAATCGTGGGACCTCTTCGTCTATGATGTTCCCAATGGAGTCTAAACGAAGAAAAAGTGGTTCGAGAGGGGCTACCAACACAGATGTAGTGGGATGTTCAACCGTGACCAAAGTGTCTTCTGAGTGATCTAACGGAGGAGCAATAAGACTTCCAGCATCAGATTGATTTTCTACCTCTCTACGATAGTTGTCTTCGGGAGGGTTAGGAGGTAAGGGTTGATAGCCTTCCAGAAGAAACCCTTGCATCCTACGTGATCGATGAATACCTTTATCATCTACTGGCTCAATTTTGGAGAATAACAGAACACACTGAAAATCTAGGGCCAACTAACAAAAAGAAACAACATACGCTAATAAAAATCTACGAATCAACCAAGCAAACAAAACTTCTCTCGATGATCTTACTAGTTGGTGATGAAATCCAACGTCACGTGATCAAGTCAAGAAGGGGCTAGGATATGGTGGAATAGTTACACTGGTGACCTTCTTAATGGACTTTCACCTTGGTGCAAGCTTCCACGCAGTAATTGTGGATTTACCCTCCAAGGAGCCCGAGTGAGTTTGACCAATGTCTATTCCAGGTATAGTGAGCCTTCCCTTCACTGTCACCTTGTGTAAGACCCTAAAGATTATGGAAACTAAAGACACCAATTCGTAGTGAGTCCCTGGGCAGGTACATTCGACAGTTCGATCCAGAACGTATGGGCAGGATAACAAGTCTGAAGTCAACCCAAGAGGCTCCCACACATAATCGTGGGTATACCTTCAAGTGATCCCCAATATACGATCCAACTACTACAAACAGTTGAACCAGGAAGGGATAATATCTGTAATTCTCTCGAATGTGACCTCTTTTATAACCCCTGTGTGAGAGGGGGATCCTAGAAAACTTATACGACAATTGGATTTGACTCTCCCTAGCTCAGGATGCTAATGTTTGTTTTAGAAACTTTGGAGAGTTGTACACAACCTAATCCAAAGTTCTAATCCTAGTCTAATGTTGGTGGAAGATACTAAAAATAAAAATGTTCTAGATAATTTTTAATTAGCGTTCGTTTTACAACTGTTCTTTACTCAAAGGGTGTATGAAAGTGAAACTAATGGAATGATGACTCAATTCGCAAGAGTGCATAGAAGATGATAAGCAATCATTTCTTTTCAATGAATGCCTATTTAAGGGAGAGAGAAAGAGTTGTTTTCACTATCAAACACTAATAAGGAATGTCCTCAATCAATTTGTTCTCAATCAAATCCAATGTAATGCTAAAACATTTCAGAAATGCCTTCTAATATGCAAACCAATCACTAAGATGTATCTTTGTCGTTTGTATGTGAATGATGATTAATTCAATGCAAAACTTCTCCTACCAACTACCCTTTTATATCAAGGAGATTCAGACAAGCATAAGAAGATTTCGCACAAACAACACACCCTCTTGATATAATCTAAATAAGAAGCAAAAAGAGGATACAAGATAACAAAGAAAATCAAGAATTTCTCACAAAAGAAAGATGCTAAGAAGAATGACCTCAAATAACCAAATGAGATGATTCACAGATTTCTAATGTCCTTCACCAGAGTTTCCACTCAGTCAGATAAGAGGGAAGAAAGCAGTGGATCGATTCCAAGCTCTCAACAGAACAAAAAAACTCAAAATAAGGAAAAAGGTCACAAAATCTGAACAACAAAGTGATTATTTCTCAAGAAGTAGAGTGTCAAAGGTCATTAGGAAGAAGTATTGAAGCACAAATAAGCTGAGGAAGGAAAAAAGTGTTACACATCAAAATCACTCAACTGGATAAGTGTCACATATTTCCTCTCACTTGTCGCAAGTGTCGCAACTCCCTTACAACTTGTCGCATGTGTCGCAAGTTGAATATAGAGTGTCGTGAATGTTGTTGAATCATGTTATCGCAACGACGACACTAAAGAGGCACTTGAAACATCTTACATACTTGGTTTGAAGGAAGAAACTGGTTCACTGGAGTCAAACATCTCTTAACACCTAAGAGGGCTTCCAAATCAAGAGTTTAGAAGGGGAACGCTCCCCTAAAACTTCCTGAGGAGCGCCGATACCCTTCTACCATGCCTTAGAAGCGTTATAACGCTTCTCCACCCCTTTGTAGAAGCGCTGCTCAGATTTGAAGCGTTGGCGCTTCCCTTGACTTGTTCAGGAGAATTCTAACGCTCTGATGCCCCTTCTAAGGGAGCGCTCTCCATTCTGGGTAAATTGTTAGCCCGGTGAGAAGAATAAGGGGAGAATCATTCGAGTTTAGGAGGCGGTTGAGCTCGAA
>JZKD02S1597091.1:45595-62278 GCA_000966675.3 Picea glauca
CACACCAAACTTATGATCTCATAAGTGAGGAGGAGGAACTGAATATGTGAAACTTATGATCTTGGAGGAAATTTGTAGTCAGCCGAAGGAGAGAAATCATTGAAGCTGCTGTCATCCAGGTTGTGGATCGTTTAGGCAAGGGTTAGACGAAGAGGACCTGACGAAGTTGTCGCATTCGCATCTACGATTGTAAGTACTGATGTCGTTATTCTCATTAATATGACACGCTTGGCCTGTTTCTTTCTAGTTTGTGTCCGATGTTACATGAACTTATCATTCAGTGATAGATCTGTTTTTAAGCTAATGTCAATAGAGTAGGAAGTGGTTGTATCTTGTTTTGTCCACAGACCTCAGCGAGGAGCAAAAGATTGGAGCGAACTCAGAGCGTGCAGGGACAAACGTCGGTTAAGAGGTACTTCTGTTACTCTCCCTTCTCATGCATTAGGCTTAGATAGATTCGAAAGAAATTCAGTGTCCATGATAAGCACTTTTCTGTCTAGGGTTAAGGTCAAGCCTTAGAGTTCGATCTACTTGTCCGCAGGCAGATTTTCCTACAACAAAAAGCAGAGACTGGACCTATGAAAACCCAAATCTGGAAAGTTTTTTGCAAAGGAAAGGTCGGCGCTCTAGTGTAAGGGGCACCAGAGAATTATAATGCTTTTTCTAAGGCCTTTAGGGAGCACTGGCACTGGGATAACATGGGCACAGAGGTGCCAGGCTTCAAAAACTCAGAAAATTGTCAAAAAAGCCAAAAAATCAGTCAATTTTTTGTCAATCAAGATGAAAGTGATGAACTAAGGATTCAATTATCATATGCACTCAGACATATGAGCTGAAAAAGGTCTAAAAATAATAAAGGGTAAGACAAGGTCTATGAGGAAAACCAAAACTAAAAGTTTCGATTCGATCCCCATTATGGTCGCCAATTTCTGTTGTAGGAAAATCTCCCTGCAGATAGGTAGATCTCCTCTTGAGAGCTAGACTCTTAAATCTAAGACAGAAGATGCTTATCATGGACACTGACTTCCTTTTAGATCTACATAAACTAATGCATCAGGAGGAAGGAGAAAATAAGTACCTTTTTACCAGTGTTTGTCCCTGCACAGTCCGAGTTGAGCTCCAATCTTGAACTCCTCGATAAGCCCTGTAAATGAACACAGATACAACCAACTTCCTACTCTAATGAGATTAGTTCAAAACAGATCTATCTATTAGAGACAATTTGATGTGAGATCAAGCACAAACTAGAAAGAAACAGACCAAGCATATTATATTGATGAGAACAACAACAAAGAAAAATTACAATCGTAGATGCAAGTGCAGTTGCTTCATCAAGTTCTGCTTGTCCAACCCTTGCTCAAAATCTCCACGATCATAATGACAATAGCTTCATTGATTATTCTCCTATATGTTCCCTATAAGATCATAGGTTTCATACCTCCAATCCCTCCTTCCTTTTCACCATGAGAAGGCCTCTTTATATAGGTTTAGAGAGGTCCAACCACTTGAGATATCTTTGGGGTAAGTTGAGGATTTTCCTCCTTCAGTTATGGATATTCCCTAAGATCATGGATTGACCAAGGATTCGAATCCAACTGCCTTTAGATATTCAAGGGATCTTTCCCTCATTCTTGTCGACAAATCAATTGTCGCCCAGAATAGGTAGCGCTCCTCCAAAAGGGGCATCATAGCATTATAGTGATCCCTGGAAATGTATAGGGGGTACCATCACTCCTGACAGTAGAAGTGCTCCAAAAAAAGGGCAGACAGAGCATTATAATGCTCCCTGACAGTGTATAGGGGGAGCCAGCGCTCCTAACAGTGGTATAGGGGAGCGTTCTCTTATGAAACTCAATTTTAGTGGTTCTTTCAAATGGTAAGAGGTTCATAAACTCTGTTAACCCATTGCCCTTCTTCCAAATCAAATGTTTGAGGTGTTTCAAGTTTCTTTTTGATGTCATTATAGGCGCGACATAGGCATTATGGAATTATGCTTTTCCTGACACTTGCAACACTTGTGACCAAAATTCAACACTTGCGACACTTGTAATGACGACACTTGTGACACCATCGAAGTGAGTAATTTTGATGTGTAACAAGGACAGCAGGGAAAATTCATATTGCCAGGTGGGCAATGGTATGAGATTGGTTGAAGATCTCATAGACTGCCAAGAGGGCAACAGAGAACTCCCATACTGCCAAGTGGGAAAGGGAGAGAAGATGAACTCAGGAGTGAGTTCATGTCAGCAAGGAATGTTGATGGATATGGGATCAGTTGATCTCATAGACTGCAAGATGGGCAGTAGAAAACTTCCATACTGCCAGGTGGGAACGGGAGATAAGATGAGCTCAGAGGTGAGTTCATATCAGCAAGGGGAGATGATAGAGGAATATCAGAAGAGCATTCTGATCATTGTAGTAATTAAAGTACTCCTACCAAGTATCCTAATTAAGGCTAGAGTATGTGTTGCAGAAGCGACAACAAAAGAAGGACAACCAACAATGACTGTCATAGAGGGAGAGGAGGAGAAGACACTAATGTTTGCCCCAACTGAAGAGGAGCATGAAAATAAGATGCCCACTCCATGGGAGGTGGAGTTAGAGATGCTAGATGATTGGTTGAACAATCCAGAACTAGTATATGGATACCACGAGGAGACAGACATGCAGATTACAGAAGAGGAGAATTCAACAGAATTGTTCAAAATTTCCAGCTAGGAAGCTGAACAGGAAATGACTGCAGCACTGGAGACTGCAACAAAAAAGGAAGCAAAAGATGGAGAAGCATACCAACCCCAGGAGAAACTAGAAGAAGCTGGACTTGATCCAACACAAAGAGAAGTGGAAGCAACAAAGCTACCATAGGAAGGAGCTAAACAAAAGTTCAGTGAGGAGATTGCAGAGCTGGAGTTTGCAGCAGAGTGGCCACTTAGTGCAACATAGAGAAATAAAGATAGCAAAGGGGATCAAGTTGATCTACCCACCGAGATGAAGGAATTGCAACAGAGAGGACTGCATAAGGAGATCCATCCATGGGAGCAGCTGGACAAGGTGATAGAGGAAATCATAAGGCTGATGTTGAGTTCAACAACAGAAACTTCCAGCAATGAGAATCTGAGTAGAAGGGAACCTGTAAGAGTAGCAGGGAAACAACAGCAGCAACAATGAAGAAGAGCAGCAGATGGACAGCTCCAAAGAACTATTTTGGATCTAGGTGGATTTCAACAGCGGTGTAGAGGAGCTCATGATCAAGAGATCATGATTTTTCTAGCTGAGGATTATGATGCAAGAGAATCACTCCAAGTCAACAGTGTGCCAGCTAGCCAACACATCCATCACATGTTTAATGGATAAAGGGAGAGGCGCAGCCCTCTCGTTTTCCAAAATTTGAAATTTGTATTAAATTTTGAAAGGTTGTAAGAGATGACCATGCATCTGTTCAGGAAGTGGTTGAGGTTGCCTTAAATGGTAGCATGCAGTAAGCCCAGGTCGTAGTCATGCCTGGACACTCCTTTTGTGTAATGTAGCCATAGGAGTCGCTCTGTGAGAGCGATAGATTAGAGATGGTGAGGTGGAGGATAAGCTCGAGAGAGCCCTCATTTTGTAATTAGGAAAATAAAATGGAGAAGGTAGAGTAAGAGACTCAGGGGTAGAGAATAGGAGAGACCATAGTAGAGAGCTCTCGAGAGACAAAGCTGAGACTTGCTACAGTCTAGCCATTGTAAACACATCTGTATAGACATTTTTGAATTAATAGAAAAACAATTTTTCTTGCACATTTCTGTTCACGTATCTATGTTTCATAAATAAATGTTGTCGACACAGGTGATAGATAGATTCTACTATCTGTTTGTGAGTTTGTTGATTTCTGTCTGGATTCTTTAGGCGGTGCAAGGAGTGAACAATAAAACAGAGGAGGTTTTGTAGCCAGCGCAAGGAGTGCATGTCTGAATCTCTGTTTCAAGATCAGAGGAGAACATGAAAAGAGGGAACACCAGGAGAATACAAAACTCAAGAGAAGCCTCAAAGTTACTGAACACTCTAGGGGTGAAGGTTGTGTGGCGGGGGCACAGAGAAGACAAAACTTCGAAAGGTTCTGTGGAAGCTCTACCAGGCGGGAATTGAGAAAGTGCACAGAGTGCACAATAGAACTCTATTTTGAGTTCGAATAAATTACAAAATAACTAAGGATTCTGGAGAAGCTCTGCCAAGCAGGGATTGAGCAAGTGCACAGAGTGCACAAAAAAACTCTATTTCGAGTTCAGGGAGGGAGAAGAAGTGTCGAGGAGACACACTTACAGATTTGTTGAACACTCTGTTTGATCTGCAAGGTGTGCATCGAGCAGGAGAACGCCAGGAGGGCGTAAGGAGTTTTCTTTCCAAGAAAATTCCTCGAATCTGAGTTATCTGAAATCTTAGGAGCACTAGGAGTGTGCGAGGGTGGACTTGTTCTAAGTCCATAAGATCATAAGAGAAAGTGCGAAAAGAACACCTGCAGAGAAAACCTTTCAAGGTTTCTGAGTTAACAAAGCGTAGGAGGAGAGCGCACAAGGAGGAGCTACAACAGCCATCAGATCTTGTGTAAAGACCTAAAAACTATCGAATTCAAAGGAAGGTACACGAATTTTAATCTCTAGGGTGGTTGCACAGGAGAGCAGCTGAAGATGAACAATGGAGACACTTCATCAAGAAGTGTGGAAATACCGACAACTGTTGGATCGAGCGAAGATGCATGGGGTTCAAACCCTTGAGCTTCGGCATTTTGGAGTTTGGGACTTGGAGGAATGAGAGGTAATGGAGACGCTGCATCGTGAATCCCTGATTTGTGAAATCCGAAAACAAGTTCAGACCGTTGGATCTGGAGCGCGAAGGCTTGGGAGCCACCGGATCAAAGAATAGGAGGGAGGATCTGAACCATCAGATCTAGCATCAAGGACTGATACTCGTCAGATCTAGGGGAAGGTGCATGAGGTTTAGTCCTCATATAAGCCAAGGAGAAGACCCGTCAAAGTCCCAAAAGAGTTAGGACCATCCATCAAGGAGGACACGTGGCAAGTGGTCGAGGTTTCGGGGAAATCCCCGAAAGGCCCATTTTGGCATTTCAGCTACCGGAGGATGCAAAGGGAAAGAGTCGGAACTCTTGACCCATGAAACCCTGAAAGAACATGATCCATCGGATCATGGAGGCTAGAAGCCATTGATCTCCCTTGGGTTCGGTACTTTAGTATTTCAGGTACCAGGAGGTTGAAGGACCTGGAATGTTGCAACTGGGGTCATGAAATCCTGAATCGCAAAACCTCGAAAATCACTTGGAGGAATAGGCGCCGGCCATTTTGGCATTTTGGCATTCAGGGATTGAAGATTCAGAGACTCGACATCAGGAGTTGCAAAATCTTGAATCGGGAAAACCTGAAAAGCACACAGAGGAGTAGCGCCAGGTCACGGGATCAGTCGTATGGGAAATGACTTGAGGGAGGAGCCGAGGAGTTAGGACCTATTTTGATTTTTGGCATACTGAAGGCAAAGGACGAGTGGAACACTTTCATTGCAATTCCCCGAATCGTGAAAGGCTGGTAAGTGCTTGGACACTAAGCGCGTGGTTACAGGACATGGTCACGTGGACGAAAGCTAAGGGAGGCTAAGCCCTTTTTGGAATTTCGGCAACCGGGTTTTGGTAAGAAGAGAGGTTGGAGGACTCGCATACAGGAGTTCCGAAACCTAGAAACACGAAAGGTCGATAAAGAAAATTCAGAACAGAGAAAGGCATCGAAAGCTAGGCATGCGTGTAGGTTTTCTGAGGATTTTCACCATAGGAAAGGGGGGACCTGTGGATTCGATAAAAGGGGTTCTAGTAGGAGCCCAAAGAGCCATTTTGGGTCTAGAGAACATTGATCCAGAGACCAGGAGGTCAACAGAACCCCGCTGAGGTAGAGGCACTGCGTCAAAAATATAACCTAACATCTTTGTAACCCATTTTTGTTGCTCTTATGAAGATAATTGTTGCTCAAAGAGAAATTCAAACTATCATTATCTATTTTTACTTTGTTGTGTCTTCCTATTAAGTAAGGGCACTATTTCTCAACTGCATGTATTATGGGCAACAATTGTTTTTCAAAAATGGGTTCGAGTAAGTTTTTTCCATTAAGTCAATTGCTCTCAAAAGCAAGGGACCTTCCGTATTGCATTAAAACTACACTAATTCCATGGCACGAGGCATCACACAACACAAAAAATGTTTTTTTGAAGTTAGGTGTGGCTAGGACATGAGTTGTAAACATAGTCTCCTTAAGTTTTTCAAAATATTTGGTTGTTTCTTGAGTCCAAGAGAATGCTTCCTTCTTTAATAATGTTGTTAGAGGTGTGGCTATTTGACCATAGTTCTTTAAAACCTTGTAGTAATATCCTATCAATCCTTAAAATCCTCTAAGTTTCTTCAAGGTTTTGGGAATTGGCGACTCTCTCATAGCTTTAATTTTTTTAGGGTCCACTTTTACACCTTCGTGAGATACAATATGACCAAAATATTCCACTTCTTGAAACCCAAAGGCACACTTGTAAGTCTTCTCATAAAGTTGTTTCTCTTCCCAAAGTTGTAATACTCTTTGAACATCCAGTACATGCTCTTCCCAAGATTTGTTGTAGATTAGTATGTCATAAAAAATACTAACACAATTTTTCTAAGGGTTTGAAAATAGAATTCATCAAGCTTTCAAATGTTGTTTGTGCAATCGTAAGTCCAAATGGCATAATGGAAAAATCATAATAACCTTCATGTGTTCTAAACGCTGCTTGGGGAATGTCCTCTTACCTCATTCTGATTTGATGATATATCACGAAGATCCAACTTAGTAAAGAAAATTTTTCCATGCAATTCATCTAATAATCCATCAAGGATAGGAATAAGAAACTTATCTTTGATGGTCATTTTGTTGATTTGTCTATAATTTGGACACATACGCCATAAACCATCCTTCCTCGTAACCATCACTATTTGTCTAGATTGAATGATGTTTGCCTCTAACATTTCTTGGATCATACACTCAATATCACTCTTCTATGCATATGGATACCTGTAAGGCCTAATGTTAGGTGGTACACTACCTAGTTCCAAATTAATAACATGGTCATGATCCCAAGAAAGTGGAAGACCCTTATGAATATATCCAAATACATTAGAATGGTTGTTGATAACTATTTAGAGAACCATTGGAGTAGAGGATATAGATATTTGAACATCAAACAATTGGAAAATTAAACCGTGGTGTCCCTTTTTGAGTAATTTTGTTATGTTATTGGAGCTTATCACCTTAGAGGGTTTCCATAAAATACCTCTAATCTCAATTCCCTTTCCTTTTGAGGAAAATCTCATGAAAATATCTTCACAATTATTGGCCATTGTTCCCAATGATTGTAACCATTGGACCCCTAATACGACATCAACACCACCCATTTGGATGGATATCATGAGACTATCCACTAAATACTCCCCCATATTGAGCTTAATACTATGGCACTTCCCAGAACAATTTACGGTACCTCCATCTGCAATCATTACTTGGAACTGTAGTGTTGGAAATACAAAGCAATTGAGATCTTTTGCTAATATGTAATTGATGAAGTTATGGGTACTACCAGAATCAATCAACATTGTTACCTTTTTCTTTTAGATGTATCCTTATGTCTTTATGGTTTGTTGAGTATTGATGTCAACCATTGCATGAAAATATATTGATGGAGTAGTCTCTTCTAGATCTAGATCTTGTGATGGTTCCAATTCTTGATCTTCTTCCTTTTTACAGTCCATGTAGAATAATTTCTTCTCACTACGTTTAAGTCCCTTACTATACTTGATGTCACAATTGAAACATAGTCCCTTTGATATTCTTTCATCCATTTTTTGAAGTGCCAACCTTTTTGGTTGAGTGATGTTAGGAGAGGGAGGACGGTGCTCTCTATAGTTGTTAGTGGTCACTCTTCTAGTAACCATATATTTTTTTCCACTTTCCTTGCCATACTGAAATCTTCCTCTAGGGATTTAGATTTGAAGAGACACACCTCATTTTGAATGTTCTCCTTTAAAGTGCCCATGAATATATCTAACAAATTATCCTCAAGAATGTTCTTTACCCCGAGACTGAGCTTTTGGAATTGTTGAATGTGCTATGTAATTGTACCTTTTTTCCTAAGATTCATCAATTGACTAAAGAATGTATTGCTCTTAATATCCCCATAATATAATATCAATTCATCCATAAAAATGGACCAAGAGATAATACAATTCTTTTTTATTTCACAAATCCATTGATACCAAACAAATTGATCATTTTATAAATACAAAGATGCAATAGGTACCTTTCATAAAATTGGAACTTAGTGTAGATCAAAGTATTGCTCCATCTGGAATATCCATGTTCTAGGATCTTTACAATCAAACTTCCTCACGTCAATATTTGGAATGAAGTAGTTCCTTGGTGCCAACTTGAATCCCTAATGAAGTGGATTTTTGAGTAACGAATGATCATAATTTTGAGATTCAGTATTTGTGCTCTCCAAATGTGACAAAATGCTCTCCAGTATTTGTGCTCTCCAAATGTGACAAAATGCTCTCCATATGTGATTGAATCTCAACAACCTTGTTATCCTTATTTTCATAATTTCCTTGGGTTTCCATATCCCTATTATGGATCTTTTGTAAGAGAATGGTTTCTATAAATTTTTGCATTTCTTTCATGTTTTCATCCATTTTTTTTTCATGTCCTTCTTGTTGAACTTATGATTATACTGAGAGGGGGGGAGATGAATTAGTATAAGATTATTTTTACTTTATTTAACCATTCATCAATCATTCCTTAGCACTTATATCATCAATATTTCATTAACACATTTAAATTCAAATCACGTGCACATAGTTTAACGTGGAAACCCTTGCGGGATAAAACCACAAAAAATTATCTTTATAAATGTCTGTAAGAACCAACCTATTGTTAGAAAGTTTGTAGGCACCAACCTACTGGAGACACCAATATCCTCCACTGAGCACGAACTTAGCAATATATTGTGTAGGCACCAACCTTCTGGAGACACCAATATCCTCAACTAACCACCAACTCGATAAGACTTGTATAGGCACCAATCTAAGATTTTCATACACAGAGTATTTTTGACTTCGTGTGCATGATTCATACTTCATGTATCATAGCATCTTCATACCCTTAACTTTCATGCTCCAACACCTCTCTTTGCTTCATTTCCCCAACATGGATTCAAACCCTAGTCATATTTAGCCTTCACACCCTAGTGAACCTCATAGCATCATTCCAAAAATATAATCCTAGACTACAACATCACAACCTCAAAAAAACGCACTTTGCAACCTCACAGACCCTAGTCCTTCATAGTGCACCCTTAAAACTCCAAGAAACTTTTGTGCTTTGCTTTACTGTTGTGCTTATACTAAGAGGGAGGGTGAATCAGTCTAACATACCTTTTACTTCAATTGAGTATCAAAAATCCAAAAACAATATTTCCAACAATCTTCATCTTGCAATATTTATCTTGGACATCAATGACAACAATATTTCCAACACTTATTATTTTCATCCATCTTATTGTCCATTTGTTCCATATTTTTTCCCATCTCTTGAATTTTTCTTTGTGTGTTTGCCAACTCATAACTTGTTATTGACCTAACACTGAAATCCTTAAGTTGGTCCTCGAATTTGGATAGTTTGTTATATATCTCCTCATTTTCTTCATGAGTTATAGATGACATTTCTGGAGGTTTAATTGGTGTTGAAATTTCTTTTGGAGCTATGTGGGATAACAATAATAATACTCCTCTGTTTTCTCTTTATTACAAATTTTGAATCACCAAAAGCAGATCTTCCAATAAAAAGTTATGTTAATTGTGAGTTATGTGCCTTTCAAACCCTAATTTTGGATTATGTTTAGTTATATGTTAGAAAAATCACCAAAATCACGATAAATCGCAATTTTATCCAGAAAACGATAATTTCTAAAAAAAAATGCAGAAAAAAATCGATCGATTTTTTGGCGACTTTTTGACGATTTTTTGGGAAAAGACATGAAAAATCGGAAAAATTGGAAAAATTGAGAAAAAATCGGGAAAAAACTATTTTTAAGTTTGTTTATATATTGCCAATGTTTTCATGATAAATTTGAAACAATGTTTTCTGGTCCCTTGACGATTTTTTCGCCAAAACGATTTTTGTAAAACTGGTTTGGATGGCTAACCTTTATCCTGATATATCTCAAAACTTTAAACCTTGTCTAAAATTTTTCCCTATAGTACTCTCATATGAATTCTTAAACTCCTAAAAATTTCATAGTCTAAACCTTCATCAATTAAATGTTATAGCAGAAATTCGAAAATGTCTTGTTTAATACTAATTTCAGGATTAGTAAACAACCCTAACTTCCATGAGATATATCTCAGAAATTGCAATGATTCAAAATCTGAAAAAAATTCCACTTGTAGCTGAAAATTTCTCAAGATTATGAAAATTTCAAAGTTTGAAACTTCACCAAAAAAACATTACACCGAAAAATGAAAATATGGCTCGTTTGAGACTAATTTTAGGATTAGTAACAAACCCTAACTTCCAAAAAATATATCTCTGAAATTGTAACAACCAAGAACCTGAAATTTGGACCAAACTTAACTTACTATGTCTCCTCAATCTCCACAAAACTTCATTGTCTAAAACTTCCTAGAACGAAAGTTATAGTGGAACTTCCAATATGACTTGTATAAAACTAATTTCAAGATGAGTCAAAAACTCAATCTTCCATAGGCTATATCTATGAAAGTATAATGAACAGAACTTGAAATAATAGATGTACTATGATATATCTCATGAGTAACCTCCAAATTCCGTTGTCTAAAATATCCTAGAAAAAAAGTTATAGTGAAAATTCCAAGATGACTCACTTGAAGAAGCAAAACCCTAGGATCTAAGCTCTGGTTCCAAATGTGATGAACCTGTTATCATGCAATTTGTACTTGGATGTAAATGAAAGGAAAATGAAGACAAACCGATGTAACGTGAGACTATCCTGTCATTGTCACCTCAACATGATGTCTCTTTCTATTTAGGGTGGTAGGCCCAGGAGAAACGCCCTCGGTGACCTGGGGTTTTGAGAAGGAAAAGGGTAAAGGCCAAGGTAAACATTTCCCTTTCACAAGTCACCATCGATCAGAAAGTCCGGCTAAACAAACAATAAAATATAATAAGAACCAGAAATGTACCTGCCCAAAACAAAGCAACATGAAACTATATTTGCAAGGTCACTTGTTGGTTAGTACTTCATATAATCAAAGAATTTATCAAATAAAGCAATTGACTAGTATATTGATGAAGCAATCAAAGATGTATAGTAGCAATAATCACAATACATTACTTCACAATAAATTCTTTAAAGAAGCTTCATAATGAACAAGAACGATTTATCATCAATGTCAATACCAACATTCATTAGAAGCAAATACTATTATGCATTAGCCAATCTTTCAATTGCTTAAAGAAGCATTAAATGCTGCAAAGTTATTACTATAACAAAAATCGATAATGGAAGCAATAGGGTTAGCAAGTCAATCTAAGCCAGGGTTAGAGTGTGTTAGTAGTTATTCAAAGATATTGGATGTTGTGATCAAAACACACAAGTAAGAAGTCTTAGACCAGTGCATTCACAGGGCAAATGGAGTCAGAAAATAGCAACAATAATTGAAGGAACAATATGAGAATAGTATGGTGAGAGACAAGAGGAATTTGATGGATGAAGTGTTGGTAAGCCAAGGCTTAAACCATCAACCCTAGGCCTTAACACATTTTCCTCATTCTTTAGCTCAATAACAAAGTAAAATCGGCTAGGATGAAGAACAAATGGTAGGGTGTTGCAATGGCAAGGCCCTAACAATGTCTTCAATAGGTAAAACGACTCCTTGGCATAATTTAGTAGGTAAATGGAAATTAAAACATGGACACCAACATGTGCTTATTTCCTAGGGTTTATTCCAGCAAATTTAATTAACAAAATGCAAGTAAAACACTATAACCATTCAAGTAAGGAAAGGATTGCAGAAATTCACTTACATTCACCAAGTATTCATCAAGCCAAACCCTAGTTATAAACCATCCACCAAGAAAAATGCCAAAGATAACCAAAGTAAGCCTCCTTCAACAAGTGCGCACTAGTAATTTCAGCCAAAAACCTTAGAAGGGCTGCAAATTTCAGACCTCACACAAGTGTGAGTGAAAGATGATGAGAAAAAAATAGTTTTAGCTCTCTATTTATACAGTAGCACTGACCTTAATTTTATTTTTAGGTCACAAAAGGCTGACATGGACAAAATACATCAAAATATTGTTTTACATTAAATGTCATAATTAAAACCCTAATCAAGCATAAAAGGTGACATCATGCCCTTTTAGGATGTCGTTAGGCCCCTTTAGGGAAACGTTGGCCTCCTGGAGCAAAACGTTAGGCCTCCTTGGGCCTACGAAAACTGCCACATGTACCACTTGGCACATAATTGCCTCCCAAAACCTCCATAGCATTGGATGGCATCATCAAATGTCTTGGGTGATGTCATGGGCCTTCTAAGTCCAACGTCCTAGTGGAAAGGGCACAAGCACCCTAGGTACAGGTCTGCTAAGTTTCCTCTCATGGAACGTCCTCCTCTTCTCCAGTGAAAACCCTCTGATCTATCTCTGCCCCCTAATGGGGTCTCAACATCCATATGATGGGATTTCAGCCCCATGGAGGTCCGAACTAATTATCTCCCAATGTGTACTTGTCCATAAGCATACTTGTCCATGCACATCAACAGATATGCCCTCCATGGGCTCATAAGTCACAGGGGTCATAGCAATGGCAATCACATCTAATCATCAAGTTTATTAAACATGTGCATAAAACCTCGTTTACCCAGAAAAGTGCTTAAAGACATTATACTAATCTACAAGACAAGTTTGGAGGAAGCGATAGGGAGTCCTATTGGTCTAATGCTCACTGAATGTGGGGTGTTTCCAGAAGAGATCAAATCTAAGCCATGTGAGTGGGTGAAATGGATATGGGATGTCTAGGCAAAGGGTGCAATGATAGCAAGGAAATGCATGGCTTACCTATGTGTGCCTCTATAGAGGGTGAGCTACACCTGTCACGAATGAGAATGTTTTCAAGCCCATTCATGCCTTTTGTCTTTATTTTTATTGTTTTTTCTTCAAGAAGCTAGCTAGGGGACACTGCCTTGACGTGGTGACCAGTGGTGGCAATGTTATCCACAAGAATTTCATAGAAATGAGAAGGATGGCTCGTGATGAGACCGCCTTTCTCTTGGCTATGCCACTAAGAGTCACTTCCCTGGCATGGTGACCAACTGCTAGTAGTGTCATACCGCTACATTCCCATGGACCTAATAGGTTGGCTCGTGATGAGATCCCCTACCCTTTAACTAGGTCTTGTTTTATCATTTTTATGGGTCCCTTTGTTTCTTACTGAGAAGATTTTTACTGCTTTCTTGAGGATCCCTAGGAAAAGCATCTCAAGGTTTCATTATTTGGCTTCTATATTTTTCCAACTGCATTTACCCTCTGGGCATTTAGCCCCTTCTTCCCACAAGGTAAGGTACAACCCTTAGATATTTGGCCAACCCAATGCCCAGACCAGTGTAATGGGATGGATGAGCATGAGAAAGATGGAAAGTGGTAAGTATGGTGGGATTAAACGATGGCTTCTGATGAATCCCCCCAGTGGAAACTTAAAACCTATGGGAACAAGCTTACTAGGGCATCCTGTCATTCCCCCAGATATGGTCAAGTGGATAGGCATAAGATCCAAGCACTCGTTAGAAAAAATAAAAATTGAATGCACATATTCAAAGGTTTTGAGGATCATAGTGACACATACCATGATAACCAGACTCATTACCTCATGGAGAAAGATCCACTTCTGCTACAGGACCAGGCCGAGGTGATGGATGCTCCTGCTACTAACAAAGTGTAGGTGCCGAAGAGAGAAAAATATGGGCCCTCTAGGGCCATGCTCAATTTGATCTGACTCTCAGTACTCCATGTCTGGGACCTGTGGGTCTCGAGACATAATCTCCTTAGTTATCCCTAAACTGGGGATAACATAACAAATGCCTTGAGAATGAAAAAAAATCAATGTATAACAATTCATCTCAAGGAGAACACCTCCTTTTAAAATATATTCAATGTCTAAGATGAAATGATATGATCCTAATAATAGGTCTCCTTAGTATATATATTAGAGACAAAGGGACAATTATAATGAAAGAGTACAATGAAGGGTTCTAGCCTGCATACAAATATAACACTAAAAATGTGATAATTCAATATCTAAGGCTTAGTAATTTGTTTTAAAATAAAGACGAGGATTTATCTAGAGCTTAACACAAACTTTGGAATTTCAAGTTTTTCAAAACCAAAAGAGGAGTCTTATCCTCTTCCTTTAAAGTGAGTTGTGATCAACGTGGAGAAAGAACTTGTAGTGGGTTTGAGTCAAGGTGAAGAGAATGTGGTTAGTCTAATGTTGTTATAACCCTAAATTGCACCACACATGCTTACCTGGCATCAGGCCAACTCATATCCCTTCTTTGCCTAAAAAATCCATTTTTAAAAAGTAAACACTAGCAGGCCCACTACAGTCCGTGGGAAAACTCTAGTAGGCCCACTACAGCCCGTGGGAAAATGCTAGCAGGACCACTACAACCCGTGTTTGCCTTCAGAATCACAAAAAACAAAAAGTTTCCGACGGGACAAAAAGCTATGGGTTAGTTAACTGAAACTCTCGGCCATGCATGGCCGAGAGTTCGTCCAAAACCCTAGCTCCTTCTAGCCTATAAAAGAAGGGGTAGGGGTACTATTTGGAGGAGGAAAAAGATAGCAAAGAAACTCTGCCCAATTGCCAAATCCATTTTGTCCCAACCCTTTAGCCTTTCCTCAAGCCTAAGAAGAATTCAAGCAAAGTAGTTGGAGGACAAAGAAGAGGAGGAGCCCAGGATCAGGATCGAGGAACTGTGGCTGGTCTCTATCATTATTGTAAGTTGATTCATCTTGAGATTAATAAAAGAATAATTTTCCCGTCCCAATGCACGAGTGATATATATTTTATTTGATTTACGCTTAATCTTTAACCCTTAGGTAGAAAAATAGCATGCATGCATAGTGTTTTGTCTTGATTGCAGGATTGTCTTTGGAAGGAGCGGCGAAAGCAAGAGGATAAAACGCAATGGAGGATCTACATCAAACATCGATAGAAAAAGGTTAGTAGGTCTTTTCCATGCTTGTGTGGGAAAAAGGGGTTTGAGTATTGGGGTGATAGGTTAAAAGTGTTTTCTTTAAGGTCATGATCTGCGTACAAGTTTAGCCCTAGCTTGTTAGTATGTAGGGTATTATTTCCCAACAACAGAATTGGAGGCTCCACTGGGGATATTACTCTTAGGGTTCCAGATTTAGTTGAAGGTTTTTTGGGTAGTTCAAAGAATTAGAGTTCATGTTTGTTTGTTTGTTTGTTTTCTGTTAGGTCAAAGCTAGCAGGGAACCTGGTTCATAATACCAGTTTTTCCTTGACTGTTGCTTGACATTTATTATCGGGACACACAAAGGTACACGTGGCTTGCAGAAGGCCTGCACGCATGTAACCCATGCCCTAACCTTCTGTAGCCCACGTTTGAATGCTTGTTGTAGAGGTTTCAGTAGCGTGTAGGACTCAGAAAGCTTGAGAGGTAGTCCCCTCTTCCCTATCAGAAGTTTACCTTCTCAGGGGGCTTTCTAGATCCTGTCTGGGTCTTGCTGGTTCACTGTCTTATTTTCAGTTTGCTTTAGTGTGTTTGATTTTGCATTTATTTTTTCCTTTTCTATTAAAGAAGAATCATACAAGCCTTTAAGAGACCCTGGTTGTCAATATCAGGGGCCTTTTTCAGGTCTGGGTTGCCTGTGTTTTGTCTTTTCTTAGCTTTTATACAGACCCGTGGCCTATTAAATTTTAGCCCACGGGTACCCGCGCGCTGTTATAGATCAGCACGTGTTTGCACACGTGTTGTTTCAGTGACAGTCGTGGGCTTGATTGGTTGCTTTTTAGCCTGGGTGGGGCAGTCATCCCCTCCTATGGTGAGAAGTGTTCCTCTTAGGGGTTTGAGTCTGGGGCTGCACAGTCAGCAGGTTAGGGCCTCTTATCCTTAGCCGGTGTTTTTATTAGTTGATGTTTTAACAGAAAAGACAAAAGGAAAAAATTGTTTTATGGTTTTTAGACAAGTGTTAGAATCGGTGCTTTCTTGATTGCTTTTTCGCGTCTTTGCTCTGATTCTTTGTGATCTGCGCTTTAAGCTAGAATTTTATTTTTGTTTTATTGGTTTTGTGCTTGTCATCATTTTCCCTTTGTTGCGTCTTTTTGCAATTAAATAAAAAAAAAAAATTATCTTTTTTCATTTTCTTCTTGGTTTGAAGATTGTGTTGTTGCATTAGTAGCTAGGAAGAAGTATTTTTTCATAAGTTTTTGCATGAAATCTTAGAAAATTCCAAAATAAAAAGAAGTCTTTCTTGTTGAAAAGTTGTTGGTTTTTGCATTTTTTGTAAAAGTTTTTGTTTCCAAGAATTTCTTGTTCATTTTGCTTTGAGTCTTTACACACCATCAGTTTCA
>JZKD02S1597091.1:70659-105260 GCA_000966675.3 Picea glauca
TAAGGTCATGATCTGCGTACAAGTTCAACCCTAGCTTGTTAGTCCGTAGGGTATTATTTCCCAACAACAAATGCTAGTTGTTTTGTTGTTATGTCTTGAGGTTGTTAATCCCACCTTGATTGATCTTGGTTTTGTTTCTCCATCTAATTATTCTACATTAACAATCATGAGTGCAAGCATAGACTTGGGAAATGGCAAGCCCATCTCCTGATAGAAGTCAGGACTACCTCTAGTGGAGTTGAGGAAACTAAGATCCCCTCATAGACTTTAGTTAACAATGGTGCCAAGTATTCATAGGATCTCAAGGATTTCAACTTTTTCTTGTAGAAAATAAGGAGAAGTTTGAGGGGTGCAAGCATCTGGAGACTAGGGGAGTTATTCTCTTCTTTGTTCATAGAATGCCATATGAGGATGCATTTAATCTCCGTGTCTTGTTGAATTTGGAGTCCAAGGGGACATCCTTGAACTCCTACTGGGGTCTAGGGTCAAAGTATGTGTACCTTTTGTTTAAATATGATGTTACAGTGAATTCTTTGTTAGAGTTTGTATCTCAAAAACGTTATAACACCGTAATTTGGTCAGCCTTATATACAATTAAAGGTGGAAGGACATAACCAAAGATGTAACCTGACAATATTTATTATTAACTATTAAGTGTAATTATTTGACACTATTTATTTGGTATATTACAAGTCCTCACTTCTTTAAAATGCTTCATCCATGGAGAATTGGTAATGAAGGATATCACAATCTAAATTCTTCATTTTCTCGAGTAGCTTCATCTTCAGGAAGGTTCCTCCACTTAATAAGGTACTCATTTATACTACTAGAATGAAGGATTTTGGTTCTGACTTCTCAGATGCATTTTGTCTCCATAAATAACTTCCCTTAGGCATAAATCTTTGCAAAGGGTTCAAATACACTTCTTGAGAACTCAATCTTAGTGGTAGCAACTTCTCTCTTACTCATTCATCCAATAAAGGCATCTCTATTTATACATGGGTTGTTGGGACCAACTTTTTCTTCAAACATGAGACATGGAAAACATCACACAATTTCTTCTTGTTGGGTATATCTAGGGCATAAGCTACTTGGCCTACTCTCTTCCAGACTTGATAGGACCTGCTATCACAACATCTAACACCCTTGTGCAAATCCTATCACAAGGTGCAAGAAAAGTGTAACTTTCAGAAGTACTTTCCATTGTCACTTTAGCAATTACTTCTCATGTTTTAGTGAAAGATGAAATCCAACACAAGGGAGGCTTCCCTAGAAACCTCATGGAATCCTATAGCAAGGAAAAGTCAAGTCTGTGGCCTCCTATATTGGTTACTCAAGCATACCACCATTCAATTAAGTTTATTGAGGAAAGAGAAAAGTGGCTTAAATGAAATAGCTTTCAAATTTGTATATATGAAGGATCTTGAAAACATTAATGATATTAACCAACTCAAACAAGTCAAAGAAATGATCCAATCATTACAAACCAATAAGAAAGATACAGTTGTCATAAAACATGTTCTTAAATATGAATACTTAAGCAATATGCCAAGTTACAATCATTACAAACCAATAAGAAAGATATAGTTTTCATAAGACGCGTTCTTAAATATGAATACTTTAGTAATAACCCAAGTTACAATAGCAGAAATATAATAACACTTCAAACAAATTAAGCATGCAATGAAAGGGGATGAAAATGTAAGCTAAGACTAGTGTTTATATAACAAATGCATGTCAGAAAGTATGTAACATAAAACAACCTCAAAATATCCAAGACGTCAAGCCCTAGTAGGCTCAAAGGTATACTAGTAATCAAACAAATGATGTTAAGATGTACTTGTAGGGTGAAATATGACAACAAACCCTAGACGTCAAGTTAGGAAATGGTTGAAAATGGAAGGTAAGTCCTAATCTAACCATAAAATTGACAAAGAAAGGAAATTAGGGTTTGAGGTCACCTGTAAAAGAGAGAGAGACTAATATCATCCAATATTCTTAGGCATATGGAGTCAAATCATGCACTTTCTTGGAGACCAAAGGTGAAAGAAAGACTTAAAGACAAAAGCCCAGGGGATTCCACTACAAACCCCAAGTATCTATCCTTTAGGAGGGAAAATCAAGGTAGTCTACTACAAACCTTAAGAGGTCGTATTATGTCTTCTAAGAGCCTTTTCAATATGAAACCAAGGTAAATCTTGGGTAAAACCTTAGGGTAGTCCACTACAAACCCCATAACTTTATGCTACAAGAATATAACTAGGGTAGTCTACTACAAACCCTAGACATATCCTTATGTCCTTTAATAAGCTTTAACAAAATGATTACAAGGGAAGGTAGTCCACTACAAATATTTTGAGGGTTTCATACAAGGTTTATTCAAGAAGAATACAAGATAGCATGCAATATTACCACTTTGATAAAACATTCACTTAATACATACAAGAAATAAACCAACTTAGAATTAAGAAGAGCACTTTATAGATAAATCAATAATCAGATTGAAACCCTAGCCAAGAAATCATCCATCAAAAATTTAAAAGCATCCACAAGATCATCTCCAAGATAAAGCACATAAGTCATTCATAATGAAAGAGAAGAAAGAAGAGACAAGTAGAAGTGATTCTTGACAAGTTGTATTATGATTTACAATGAGGTAGTGCTTCCTCTGTATATACGAGGAAACCAAGTGATATACCTCTAGAAAGAACCTAAAACATAGAATCCATGATATAAGGTGGATAGGTCTTAGGACAACCCCCAAAAATGCCTCAAAAATAAAGATACAATGCTGAAACATGAAAACAACCTGCTAAAGGGCCACATGTGTGGGTGTAAGCAACTCTAAGAAGGTAACATCATCCTATAATGGGGTACAAAAGGCTCCAAAATTCATGTCTCTCCCCAAAAGATGCAAAGTATCGTCAAAAGTCATGCCTCCTCATCAAGAAGGTCACATATCATCAAAAGGTGCCAACTCACCATCACAACTGCTAGGTTGACACAATCATGCATCATATCTCCCTCAAGCATGATGCCATCCTCAAGTGTGAGACATACTATCCTCCAAGTGTGACATCATCATGGAGAAGGGATTCACAACCTATCCAAAGAGGTGTGCCATCATGTTCTGTCGACACCAACAACTTCCCTTTTTCTTGTTTCATTGCTCAAAGAGCCAATTTTTCCCAAGAAATAGGGACCCTCCTTTTCATGTCTCATGACCCTTTTATATTTTCATGGAAGCTAAGTTGTCATCATGATATTTCATTGAGCCTCTTCTAAGACCTTTACTTAAGTTTTTTCAAAACTAACTTAGGCTATATTGACAGAGGAAAAGTTTCCCTCATTGATACAACCAGTGTCGGAAAGTTTAACTTTTCCTAGCCGATACATGATAGCATCCAACACTTGGAAAAACAAATTGAATAAACCTTTATGTATCGACACCTTTTAACTTTCTATCCTTGATACACTAGAATCCATCCTTTCTTTTCCTTCGATACACATGAATGTGAGAAACACTTAAGAATTTTTGAAGCATTCTTCAATGTATCGATGAGGATAATATCTATGATGTCGATATAGATGTTGGGCCCAACCCTTACAAAGTTTTTCACAAGCTACTTATGTATCTATGCCGGGACAATGTTCAAGCATTGATACACCAACAATCATAGACTTTTCCGCCCCAATACACAAAAGAGTGTTCATACCCAAATGAATTTGTTATGTATTAGTGCACGTACAATGTTCAAGCATTAATACACCTATGATCATCACATAGTCATCGTCAATATGTGAAGCTCATCGTCAATATGTGAAGCACACCACTGAAAATGATCATCTCTCCATCACCGATACACAAAATAACCTCAGTCTAAAATTATTTCATGTCCATTTGTGTATCAATCCTAGCGCCAAGCCAACTCGACAAAAAGCTCTCGGTGAACGAGTTGACTTGAAGCACAAAGCCTCCAACCAATATCCTACCCCTTTGCCCATGTGTCGACTATTCTTTTATAGGTAAGTGCCACTTGACCCATTCTCTCTCCACACATGTCATTCCCTTGTTCTTCGTTTTGTTTGCATCTTGCACATATATTGGCACAAGTGAAGGATGAGTCATCCCTAATCCTATCATACCTCACATTTTCACTACCTTCCATCCTTCGGCCATTTCATGAAAAAACTCAAGCCCTAACCTACCACACATCAACCATAGCCCTAACCCTACTTATCCCATCATTCGCCCTGACCCTTGACCTTGCCACAACCTTTGCTTGCATGCATGCCCTAGTGTTGGAACCAAGTTTGCCCATTATTCTCCATGGAGCCTTGCCCCTTCTACCATTTGAAGAATCCATGGCCATTTGTTTTGGTTGAGTATCCCAAAGCCAAACCTATTGCACAAAGGAAGAAATACTTAGCCAAACTTAGTCTCAAAAATCATGCTTAGACTTGTCAGTGAAATTAAAATGATTAACGTCGATACGAGCTTATGTTTGTCGGCAATGTTCATAAGATGTTCACGGATACAATCTTATGTTCATAGACAATGATCAGAACATAAATGTAGATACATGCCTATATTCACTGGTAATAATATTTCAATGAGCGTTGACATTAATTTACCCTTCACCGACATTGATTATTGAACATGTACCAATACACTCTTCCCCTCACTAGCAGCGATCCTTTAATTGTCTCAGACATAGTTTAACCTTTTCTCCTTAACGTAGACCTCAAATAATTGGCCAAGTTTCCTTTCTAGGTCGGCGAATCATTTTTTTCTTGACATCAATACATCTTTCTATATCGGAGAGGGTTCCCTAGAAGGACCTTAGGCGAATATCCCACCAACTCGTTGAAGACACCATACAAATATGTGGTGGCAATGTTGTCTAGATTATATGGGGAGCCTGATGCTTCAATATTCTTGATAACATGGGTGCCTCTCATTTACTGCAACATTGTAGATGTCAAATCGACCTTCAATTGGGCCGACATTCTATCAGCATCCCTGGAAGATCTCAAAACAAGTAAAGAGACCAATCTTGGGCAATTCCTGAGTTTTCACATGTCCTCTTATCTCCTAGACATGATTTGCATATGTCACGTGTATCCACAGATGGGCTAGACCTGACAGCCAGGTGACCCCCCGATCCAAATTTATTGCATGGTGCTTTGGGAGCAGAAGTTGGTGTTTCCTTCCCATGGAATCAAAGCAAAATCTTAAATACTTGGTCCACGAGAACCAAGAAAAGGATGACAGAATCAGGGAGATCGAAGAAGAAATTAGGCACAACAAAAGAGATAAAGAGAGCCTTAGAGAATTCAAAATATGCGTTGAAAGAGTCATAACTAAGATTCATGTAATGATGACTGACATGTATGAGAATCTCCAAGTCTTCCAATAACTGGTGACACAAATTATGACCCAACACAACATAGTACAACCCAATAACATAGAATTTTCTTCCATCAGAGCAAGTTTGAATGATATGCAACGTTGAATTGTTGAGAACCCAGATGCCATAGCCAAGATGCCCTACATATCAAAGTGGGAGAGGAAAGCTGACTATGTCACTCTCGAAAGTTTCTTGTTTAGGGAGAATATTCCTATATTGACAAAGTTACATTTGTTCCCTGATATGTACCTCATGTTGGTTTCTAGAGGGTCTCATGTTTCCTGGTTAGGGCGAATCTTCCCATATTGACATTATCATAGTTATTCCAGGGGTTGGTTTAGAGGCTTTGATATCTTGGTTTCCATTTACATCAATGATGGATAGCCTCAAATGAGGCAGTAATAGTCATAATTTCTCTTTGACTTCGTTTCTCACATGCTTGGCATCAACGCCTTATCAAATTGTTGTAGGATTTGTGAGGCAAACTTGGTGAAAGATTAAAGATGGACTTCTTGGTGTTGACACTAGCTTCTTGTGGACACTTTGGTGTGGCTATATAGCTTGGTGATATGCCTTGCTAGGCCTTTGTATTGTTGATTATGGTTTGTTATTGATAGTGGATGCCCTAGCTAAGGTTTGGACGCATTGGAGAGTCATAAGTTGTGATAAGCTTGAAGGACGAGATTGTGATAAGTTGTTTGTGTGTACCTATAATTTCATTGTTATGTATATATCAAGTGTGATTTGTTGTCCAAAATTTGTGTACTTGCATTTTGATTTTCACCTTATATTCTCATGTTGAATGAGTAGTTTCTAGGAGAATTATGTATGTTGATTTATGATGTACTTGTGAGCATATTTTGTTACAAGTGTAGAGAAGTTAAAGAGGCCATTTTTTGGTTGTAACAAATATGTTGTTAATAAGTCATTTTAATATCTATTATGTGATGGGGATTGTGTTGTAAGGGATGAAAACATAGTTCCTTTCAAGTACAACTATTCGGTGTTTATTTTTCTATGTTCTCTTATGTATTAGTTCCTTTCAAGTACAATTATTTGGTGTTTATTTTTCTATGTTCCCTTATGTATTTGGTTGGACAAAATCAAAATATATATCATTATAATTTAGATTTCAGATTTACCCCTATAACAAAAAATTCACAAGAGATAACTATGGAAGCCTCTTTATCAAAATTTCCACAACAAATTTTCTAACAAACAAATAAACCTAACCCAATAATAACCTTAATATTACATTTAAAACTATTTAACCTCATTTCAATCTTACAACGTTATGTTAATTCACATTGATTGGAATTATTTTGATTGTAAAAAAAGCAGAGTCACGGGTTGTTACCCATCTTTCCAGCTAGGGTACCCTTGTAAAATTTTGCACTATCATAAGGTATGTTTCATTTCAATCTTACAAAGTTACGTTAATTCACATAGACTGGAATTATTTTGAGTGAAAAAAAAATTAGAGTCACAGGTTGTGACCCCTATTTCCAGCAGGGGTACCCTTGGTACAATTTTTCACTATCATACGATATGTTGTCATAAGGTATGTCGGCACGGTACAATGCTCCTTGATCTATTGGTTACATTTTGATGTTCGAGACACTTTACACATACTTTACACATTGCATTGGTCACACTTCCCGAGGAAGTTTTGGGATATTTATGGGCACCTACTATGCATTCCACTTGTAACACCATTGACCGATGGACTTGTTTTTCACCCTACAATATGATGTGGAGGGCCTATTTGCACACATGGAAGCAATGGGGTAATTTCCTAGCATATGATGAGTTTGAAAAGGTCATTGGGGTGGCATATTATGATGTGGACTTCACATGAGAATCCTTTGATGACATTGGTATGGATTAAATGAAGTATCGTAATTTATGATGAGCTGGAATGAGGATTGATTTAATTGTATTTGATGACATTTGGGTGGATGGGGGGTTTTGTGACTCAATTTTTGTCTTGAAAAGTCACTTGCATGATTCATGGAAGTCCCTTGACCCAAGGTATGTCTGTGAGCCTTCGTTTGGGACACATGGTGGAGGTCTTGGAGCATTATATCAATTTCTTATGGAGCTGTTATGAGAGGCCCAACCCTATACTTTGATGTCAATTTCGAGGTCTCAAAGCATTATATCACTTTCTTATGGAGTTGTTATGAAAGGGCCGACCCTATACTTTGAATTCAATTTGAATCTTAGGGGTTTTAAGAATTGTTCTTGACTTGAAAAATTCACCCCCGTGATTTATGGAGCCCCCTTGACTTAGGGTATGGGTGTGGGGCATCATTTGAGGCTTCTTGGAGAATAATGTAGCATTAAATGTCACTGTTTTTGGAGTTTTTTTATTGGAGCTGCCCCCTTTGGAGGCTTTATGTCCACATTGGGAGGGCCGATTTGTACCTTTGAAGAGGGTGGTGACTATCTACGTCAAAGGGCCTTTGGAGGCCAACGTAGAAGCTTGGACAACATTGACCTTTTCTTCCAGCGGAAATCCTCACTTTTGGGGTCTATTTAAGTTTGACCATTGTACATGTGGCTTGACCTCATTATTTAATTGTTATGTTAGATTGCTTAGTTGTAATTTTTTGGGGTCTATTTAAGTTTGATCATTGTACATGTGGCTTGACCTCATTATTTAATTGTTGTGTTAGATTGCTTAATTGTAATTTTGATTTAATTAGGCTATATTTAAGGAATAAAAAATTATTAGTTTATTGTAAAAAAGGTTTTGCACCTTTTATTTAAAGAGATGCACCTCTTCATTTTCACTCATTGTTAGATAATTTGGAGCTCTCCCTTTTGGAGCCTAATAGATATATCTTTTTTTTTTTTTTTCGGATAATTTGGAGCTTCTCTCCCTTTTGGAGCCTAATTGTTTTATTTTTTTTTTTTTTTTTGTTAATTTTGTTCTTCTTTCCCTTTTTGGGCCTAATATATATATCTTTTTTTTTTTAGCATTTATGGTGTTGATAATTCTTCTTTGAGGATGAATATTGTTAACTTTTTAAACTTTTCCTACTTGGTTTTTATTTGGTGGGTGAATACTAATGGTGGAATTTATCAAGTCTTCTATTAAGACTTCAAGATCCACTGAGGAGTTATCAACTAATTTGGAGGAACTTTTTTATGTTTGTCCTCATTATTCCTTGTTGATTTTGTGATTATTTGATATCATGCTATGTTTTTCATTGTGGTTCCTTGGCTGAAGTATTAAATCATTTTCATCAAGTCATAGTTGGTTTTGATCGTGAAGGCTTTTCTAGTGAGGAAACCCTTATTTTAAACCTTATGTCCATTGTTGACCTATTTGGGTGAGGGATTACTTCAACCTCATGGTTCTAGTCTCAAACCCTAATCCTTTGAGTAAATAAGTCGACTCCATGGCCCTTATTGTAAACCTAATGTCCATTGTTGACCTATTTGGGTGAGGGATTACTTCAACCTCATGGTTCTAGTCTCAAACCATAATCCTTTGAGTAAATAAGACGACTCTTCTTGACCCAATTTACCAGTGGATTCACCTCGACTCCATTGTCCTAGTTGGATTTGGTACTGATCTTGATATCCTTCCATCATTTATTCTAAAAACCTTAAAAACTCCAAACCTCATTTTACTTAAGGCTATGGTCAACATAACCTTGTGCTCATTACTTCATCTTAGTAATCCAAATAGGGAATACTCCCTTGAGTTGGAGGAGATTCAACCTAAAATAGCATAGGATAGAGGATAGGTTGTTGAGGTGACAGTGGTGACCTCCCTATGAGGTTTCCCTTGAATTGTACTTTGTGGATTAGGGTTTTCATCAGAAAGTACAATTTGGACGGTAACACGAATTTTTAGGATGTAAAAGAGAGACAAACAAAACAATCATATCATAACTCAGTTTTAAAATACTTTAAATTGAAATTTAACATAATACCTCTCCACATTCTTTTAGTCTCATTGTCCTTGAGCTCTTTATTTTTTACGGACCATATATGGAATTTTTTGCATGATAGTTCGGTTTTCTTTTCCTTTGAATTTAAATTATCTAGAAACTGGATTTAACACGGGTTTTAGTATTCCAACTAGATCCAACACTACAATCATCAAATAAAGGAATCTCAATTGCATACATTCTCAAAGACAACAAATTGGGTGCAAGTTTGCAAAGACAATGGTGTGAAATGAATCTCAAAAATAATTTCGAACAGATGGGAAACCATTTTCAATTTTCAAAAACCCTTCTGGAAACTACTCAACAATGTTCGATGGATTTAAAAAAACATGTTATCGAGATATTTACCAAGCATTTCCACAAATTACCAACAAATTCCAACAATGTAACTCTTTTTTAAAACTCCCAAATAGAAAAAGTGACCCTACACTAGCCCTAGAGTATAAAACATCCCTACAATCTAAAATGTAATCCATTCGATGTGTTATGGGAAAAAAATTCTTCAAAATATTTGGCCTCTCCAAAAACTGTTTCTTAATATTTATTGTGCAAACTTCCCTTCAAGTTTGTGATACTTTTGGACCCTTAACATCCCTGTTTCATGTCATCTCCCATTTCCAATTATGATATTCTAGAACAAATGTTTAATCCAATAACCTTAGTGAATGTTTTCGTCACATAAGAAAAAAGAGCTCTATTATAGAAGAAAGAACACTTTGATTCAAGGGAGGAACATATTTTTACAAGGCAGGTTTTGCATAAAAAGACAACAAAAATTCAAATCTCAATGTGTGACTTGATTTTCCTTTAAGTAGATCAATTTCTTATTGATGCTCTACATTGTTGTTTTAACGATATCTCTTGTCATCACTATTGGATAGGGGTCATCTTAATGGATTGATGAATAAATGTTATGGTCTTAAAAAATTCCATAAACTTAGAATCCTAAGTTAGCTAATTAAATCATCCATGCACTAAAAATTTAAAGAAAAGTTTTGGCCTTGCCAATAAAACCTAATAATCCATTCAAAAATCCTTTACTTAAAACACACACTTTTAATTAAGTGTTTCATTTTAAAGAGAAGACATGCATCTATTTTACTCTATAAACTCTTTTATTGACCATACAATTTAAAGAATAAACATGCATCTATGTTACTCTAAGTTTTTTTTATTCAACATTGAACATTTTGAATTTATAAATACTAAAAAATATATAATTAAAGATCATGTTACATGCCTATGAAACTACCAAAGGGAAATTTTTAAATCCTATAAAAAGAAATGCATTAATCACAATTTATGTTTTTTTATATCAAAATTCAAAATTTATGCAAAGAGAATTAAGATTTTTTAAATATAAATATTATCTAAAAATCAAATACAGTTTTTTTAAACATTGACACCAAAAATTAATTAGATTAGGTAATGTTTTAGAATATCTACTTACAATTTTTTAATATAAAATATTATATTAAAACCAAAGACAAATTTTTAAACATAAAATATTTAAAAAATGGTTCACTGATGCAGGCGACACTCACGCTAGTCCAAAACTGCTTATGGTTGTAGCCAAATGGAGCCTTCTTGATCCAACTTGGGAAGGTTGGTTTGATTTTGGCACTTAGTTCTTGTTATCCCCCACTGTTAGGGATAACTAGGAGATCATGTTTTGAGGCCCACAGGAACTAGACATGGAGTATCGAGAGCTAGATCGACTTTAGCATGGCCCTGGAAGGCCCATATTTACTCCCTTTCAATGCCTCTACTTTGCCAGCAACAACAACATCCATCACCATTGGCTTAGTCTTGTTTCTGAGATGGTTCTTTCTCCATGAGGTAATGAGTCCGGGTATCATGGTATGTGTCACTCTGATCTTCAAAACCTTTGAATATGTGCATTTGATTCCTTTTGTTTCTAATAAATTCTTGGATCTTATACTTTCCCACTTGACCATGTCTGGGGGGATTGACATGATGCCCTAGTAAACATGTGTATGTAGGTTCTGGTTTTCCACTGGGGGGGTTTCTGAAAAACCATCGTCCACTCCCATCATAACATCACCTTTTCATCTTGCTTCTCGCACACCTGTCCCATTACACTTGTCCGGGCACTGGGTTGGCCTATCATTTGAGGATTTCACTTTACCTAGTGGGAAGAAGGGGCTAAAGGAACAGAAGGTAAAAGAAAGCTGGAAAAAGATAAAATCCTTAGAATAAAACCTCAAGATGCTACGCCTAGGGATCCCGAAGAAAGAAATAAAATGATTCTCAGCAAGAAACAAGAGGGACCCATAAAAAAATAAAAAAATAAGACCTAGTCAGAGGATAGGGGTCTCATCACGAGCCAACCTATTAGGTCCATGGGTACCTAGTAGTATGACATTACCACCAGCTGGTTACCACGCCAAGGTAGTGACCCTTGGTTTCATGGCTAAGGGAAAGGGGGTCTCATCACGAGCCAACCTTATCATTTCTGTGAAAGTGCTTGTGGGTAACACTGTCACCAATGGTCACCACTCCAAGGCAGTGTCCCTTGATTAGCCTCTTGAAGAAAAAATAATAAAGAGTAAAAGAATAAAAGAATAAAGAATAAAAGGCATGAATGGGCTTGGAAAAAATTGCATCAAGGACAAGGGAAAATCACCTTCTACAAAGGTACCCATAAGTAAAACTTTGCACCCTATGCTCTCATTGCACCCAATTTCCTGGGCCTCTCTTATCCACATCACCCACTTGCATGGCTCAGATGAGGTCTCTTCTAGAAACTTTCCTCTTCAAGTGGACACTAGCCCAATAGGACGCCCTGTCATTGTTATAGAAAAATCCCCCTGCGAATAGGTGAATTTCCTCTTGGATCCTAGACTTCTATGACCAAGACATAAAAATGCTAAATTTGATCATTGACATTCCTTTAGAAGAAGTTAAACTAATCAAAGAATAAAGGGAAGAAGATATGAGTACCTTTTATGAAGTTTGTCTTTGCTTGATCCGGGTTGATCTTGATCTCCAAGCTCTTCAACGAACCCTGCAATGCAGTGAACAACAAAGACGAAACATACTTCCTATTCTACCTTGATTAGCTTCAAAATAGATCTATCCAAAAGGAACAAGTCCATGAGAAATACACATAAAATTGAAGGAAATAGGCCAAGCAAATATATATTAATGAGAACAAAGAAAAGTACTTACAAATGTAGATGCAGGTGTAGAAGCCTCACCAAGCTCTCTTTGTCCCAACCCTTTTCTAAAATAATCCACCAGCATGATGACTATGCTTCACTAATCATTATCCCTTATGAGATCATAAGTTTTATGCCTCTAATATTCCCTCTCTTTCACCATGAGAAGGCATCCTTATACAAGCTTGGAGAGACCCAACCACCTTAGAGATTCTTGGGATAGGTTGAGGATATTTCTCCATCAGTTGTGGATCCTTCCTAAGATCCAACCTTGACCTCAGATTCAAATCCAACTAAATCTAGAGATGAGGGGGGATTTTCCCTGATTTTCCTCAACAGTCAAAGATTCCCTCAAATAGCCCAGCGCTCCCTCAGAATGGGACACAGAGTGTTGCAACACAGAGTGTTGCAACACTCCCCAAAAGAAGGGTAGGGAGAATTGGCACTCCTTGACAATGGGTAGGCGAGTGCTGCCCAAAGTTTCCTTAAAAAATCCCAGCGCTCCCCCAGAAGGGTGCACAAAGTGATGAAATGCTCCCCCAAAGAAGGGTAGGGAGCGCTGACACTCCTTGATAGTGGGTAGGGGAGTGTTGGCCTGATTTTTAAGTGGTTTTCTTCATGGAAAATTCTTTGTACTCTTCATCAAATGATTTATTTTCCTTAAACCAGTATTTAAAGGTGTCTTAAGTGTCCCTATGATGTCGTTAGAGACACGACATAGGAAATATGACAGTATGATGTGTGCGACACTTATAGCTAAAATGTGACACTTGTAATGACGACAATAGGCCATCATTGAAACGAGTAATTTTGATGTGTAACAATTGTCTCCAAACTTGTATTGCAAGCTTGTATAATGTCTTTGAGATTTTAACTGGGGTAATAGGGGTTTTATGCACATGTCTAATATTATTGATGATGAGATGTGATTGAAATTGCTATGATTCCTGTGACTTATGAGCCCATGGAGGGCGTAGTTGTTGATGTGCAAGATCATGCTCGACGAACAGGTACCATGTTGGACCAGTACAGATGGGGAGATGATCAGTTTAGACCTCCATGGGGTTGAAGAGCTCACCAGATGGTTGTTGATACCCCATAAGGGGGCGTAGACATGACAGAGATGGTCAAAGGCTTTGCACCAAAGAAGAGGAGGACGTTCCACCAGAGGCATCCTGGCAGAGCTTGAGCTAGGGGAGTTGTGCCTCCTCCATTGGAACATTGACCCTGGAAGGCCTAAGACGTCACTCATGATGATCATGATGTCATCCAACCTTGTGGACGTCTTGGGAGGCATATTTGGCAGTGTTGGCACGTGTGGCAGGTTGGAGAAGCCCAGGGAGGGCTAGCGTTTTGCTCCAGAATGTTGCATTTTCCCTAAAAGGGGATAACATCACCCTAAGAGGGGCATGACATCTCTATTTAGATTGATTAGGGTTTAATTTTATCATTTAATGTAAAACAATATCATTTTTGGTATTTTGACCTTGTCGGCCTTTTATGACCTAAAAGTGAAATTAAGTCATGATACAATATAAATTGAGGGTTTTTACCCTCATTTTTTCATCATCTCTCACTCACTCATTAGTGAGGTCTGAAATTTGTGCTAGACTTGGTGTTCTTGGCTAAAATTGTGAGGCGCACTTGTTGAAGGAAGGCATTTTTGGATTTCTATTGACATTTTTGACATATTTCTTGATGGAAGGTGTTACAACTAGGGTTTTCTATGCTATTTATTGGTGAACATAAGTGAATTTCTACAAACCTTTTTAATTGAATGGTTGTATTTTAATTTCTTACATATATTGTTATGATTTTCTGAATAAACCCTAGGTGACAAGCACACATTGTAGGTCCTTGTATCATGTCCCCATCAAGATTTCCAGCCATTATTTGAAGAGAGAAATAACCTAGCCTTAGCTACACTCTATTCCTCCTCTTATTTGCTAGCCATTATTACCTTTTTTGAGCTAAGAAGGAGAAGACGTCACAAGGCCTAGTTCCCCTACACCTTGAAGAGCCACTTTTCCCCTAGGGTTTTCCGGTAAATCTTTGCCATAACAACACGTTGCCTACAAGACCTCTTGTCTTAGTCTTATTCCATTTTCTGAGCTAGCTGATTTGAAATTAAGCTTAAGGAAGGAGGAGAGAGCACTGAGGTCTAGTTCCCCTACACCAAAGTGAGCCTCTCTCCCCTAGGGTTTCATCCCTAAGGCCTTGCCTTAGCAACACCGCAAGGTTCAACCCTCTTGTCCTTAGTCTTATTGTTTTCACCTGATTCTTCAAATTTTGTGTCCCATATGTTTGACTCCATTAACCCTAAGGCACTGATCCAAAGACCTCCTTTGTCTTGGGAAAACTTGATAAAAAATAACTCTTAATACTTTGAACAAAACCCTAACTATTCTAACCCTAGCTTAAGACTAACCCTACTAACTCATTTGTTTCCATCATCCTTTGTTATTATCATCATTGTGAAGCTATAGTTATACTTATGAGCAAATGAATGGTTATTTAAGGGAATTACTTGAATGAAGTGTTGATTTTTACATTGAATGCCACATTTTCTTAGCATTTATTGAAGAAGTGACATTATGCATCATTGATATTTGATAAACATTGACTTTGTTATAATTTATTATTCAATTTCTTATACATATCAAATAGTCATTGATTACATGAAGTACTAATCACGTGAGTAAGCTCACATATATTTGTTTCTTATTGTGTTGTCCTAGGCAGGTGCATCTCTTTGGTTATATTTCTCTTTATTGGTTGTTAGTCGAACTATATGCTCAGGTGATGACTTGTGAGGAGGGAAATTTACCTTTTGTCTTACAATCCTTTGCCTTCTTAAAACCTCAGGTCACCAGGGATGTCTCCCCTGGGCCTTACCTCCCTAAACAGAAAGAACCTTCCCATGGAGGTGACATTAGGTGGGATTGGTTCAGTTATGCCAGTTTGGTATCCTTTCATCCATCTACTTTCCAAACTACAAACTGTGCGATAACATTTAGGCACCGCTGTCGAGGAACACCGAGTCAAACTTTCCTCAAAGACAACAACTTTCGGTAAGCCTTTCCTCTAGAGTATTTATCTTACAAGCTTACCCGACGACTCCTCTTAGGGTGTTTTCCCTTATCTTTTGACGGTTTTAAGAAAATTATCTAGAGACTCCACTGATGGCGACCCGTAGTAGGTGTCAGTACTCAAACTCCTCTAATGTGGTAACTGTCACCCCTACAAACCCTACTCCTCCTATAAACTCCCACAAATGGTCTCACCTAGGAACCTTTGATTGGTTTGACCTAAGTAACATCCAAGGTGGGTTACATGACTTACCCAAATATGTCGAATCTTGGCTACCACTCTTCTTGGGAAAAAGGGGTTTAATCTCGTACTTCACATTGGACCCAATTTTGTGATAGTTATGAGTTTCATCAAGTAGGTAAAGAAGACCTAGATGTATTTATGAGGTTTTTTGCAAGATCCCTTACTGAAGGATCCAAGACTTGGATTGACTATTACCCGAAAGGAGGCATAAAAACTCCCAAGGAACTGGAAAGGGCCTTTAAAATAAGGTGGTGCAATCATGAATGCACACAACCCTAATACTCTCAATGTCTTGATATTTTTAAGGGTTCCAACGAGGGCATTAGGGATTTCAATGATAGATTCAATCTTCTCCTCAAAAAGCTTAGGCCTAACCTAAACTCAGAAGAAGCTATCCTCCAACATTACTTGAACTCATTGGAAGGAATGTTGTAGTTTACCCTCAAGTATCGGTCACCCTTAACCCTAGAAGAAGTGCAAGATCTCACTTACCAGATTGAGAGGAACTTAGAATTTGATGACTACATCTATCAGGTTAACCTCTCACGCAGTAATGACCCTTGGGAATTTAGTAATAAAGATATTGCGGAAACTAAACCTGAGCTCCCATAAATATTTGAAGTAAAACTCATTCCTCCCAAGAGGAAATGGAGTTCTTCCCATACCAATGTAAAAGGTTTTCCTTTTCAAGAACATCCCATGAAAGTAGAACCTTTCCAGGATATTTTCCCACACAAGAAGGAAGAAAATGAAGCTCCTATGCCACAAACGTATGAACATGACCTTCTTGAAGAAGTTCCCATTTTTGTCCACCAAGTGGAAGGTGTTGGGTCAAAGCATAGTGAGGTCACACATTTTTATATCACTCTCCAGGTCAATAACTCCCTTCTTTGTAATTGTGTTTTTCACCCAAATTCTACAACCAACATTATGACTGAGGAAATCATGCACCAACTGGGTTTAAGCCTTTCACAACCAAATGACAAAGGGGGTTTTGCAAAAGGAATTATCAAGGATCTAGAAGTTGCCTTTGATTCTTGTCCTAGTGATCCTTTTTATATAGACGTGATGGTGGTGGATGCCCTAAACAATTGGGGTATCATTCTCCACAAGGACCTCATAAAGCATTTAGCTGGAAGATTTCAAGACCAAGTGTCTAAAGAAATCATCCCTCGCCCTGAAGGAGGATTCTTCACCCTCCACAAAGAACCCCTTGTAGGTTCCTTAGTTGATACCCTTGATTATTTGAATGACCAACTCCTTTGTATTAACAACGACATTGATAATTGGTTTGTTCAAGGAGGAAAATCAGGAATCGACACTATCGAAGAAATTGAAGGGAGTTAAACCTTGTAATTTGATGGATCCCACTCAAGTTTCGGGTTGGGTGTGGGTATTGTCTTGATGACCCCTTCCCATGAAGCATTCTACTATTTTTATAGGTTGGAATATCATTGCACAAACAACATTGCTTAATGTGAAGCTTTGATCCTAGGCCTCAACCTAGGAATTGAAAAAGGTGTCACGTACCTAAGGGTGAAAGGTGATTCAGACCTCATAGTATCACAAGTTTTGCTAAAATTTTCTACAAAGAATAAAAAATGGAAGAAGTATCGAGACTTTTCACAATCCCTTTCTAAGTCCTTCAAGATAATTTCAATTGAAGCCATCCCTCGGGAAGAAAACTGTGTGGCAGATTCCTTGGTCGTCTCCACTTCCACCCTACAACCTTGTGATGGTCCTTTTCATGACTTATGAAAAATGGAAGTCCTTTTCAAACCTTCTATCCCCGATAACTTGGAGAATCGGCAAGTTTTCGAAGATGATGACCATATCATCAGGTTTATGGAGAACATCAAAGAATTCACTGATTCGCAGATAAACTTCTTGGCTGACTCCATGAACTTGGAGGTTATAAACCTACAAAACAACACCTTTCCCAAGGGTTGTATCCCTTTGGAAAATTGTTTTGACATACATGATGTTTTCAAAAGAAAAGGGTCTAGAAAATAATCAGATGAAGCCCTAGAGTTTAATATCGGTACAAAAATAGACCCAAGGATGGTTAAAATAGGGAAAGGGACCATTGAGAAGGAAAGGTTTGAAATATTATCCCTCATTAGAGAATTCAAGGATACTTTTGCTTGGAACTATGATGAATTAAAATCCTATAGGGGGTATTTCATCCAACATGCCATACCCCTAGTAGAAGGAGATAAACCTTTCCGACAAAAGCTAAGACATATCAACCCAAATCTAGCAGGTCAAATACAAAAGGAACTCCAGAATATGGTTTATGTTGACATCATATCTCCTACTAGATATTCTTCTTGGATGTCAAATTTGGTGGTGGTCCGAAAGAAGACCGGTGAAATACGCTTATGTGTTGATTTCCACAACCTTAACCAGTTGTCTTTGAAGGACAACTACCCCCTCCCAAACATGGAACATTTTCTTCAGAGGGTTATAGGGGCAGGGATGATGTCCATGTTGGATGGGTTTTCCAGATACAACCAAGTCTTTCTCAAAAGAGAAGACTAGCTTAAAACAACGTTTACTATGCCATGGAGAAATTTTATGTACCTAAGAATGTTGTTTGGTATTATGAACATTGGTGTTACCTTCCAGAGAGAAATACACTTTGCCTTTAGGGATATTATACAAAAAATCATAGATATTTTCCAGGATGATCTCACAGTTGTATCAAAGGATAAGAAAGACCACCTTTCACACCTCAAGATTTTTTTTGAGCGATGTAAGAAGTATGGTATCTCTCTAAATCCCAAGAATTTTGTTTTTGGGATTGACAAGGGAAAGATTTTGGGTCACATAGCTTCAAAGGGGGGGGGTCTCCATAGATCCTGAGAGGGTCCAATCAATAAAATATGTATGTCCTCCAACCAACAAAAAATCCTTACAATCCTTTTCTGGAAAAATCAATTTCATTCGAAGATTTGCTCCTAACTTTGCCGAAAGGATAAAACCTATAAGTGCTTTGCTAAAAAAGGACGTTGCCTTCAAATGATATGATAAAGCTATCAAATATTTCGAGGATATAAAATATGTTATCTCCCAAGCCCCTGTCTTGATTAACCCTGATTATTCACGAGATTTCATGATATTCTCATTTTCCTCCTAGGATACCATAGTGGGTGTTTTAATGAAAAAGGATGTTGATGATTATGAACACTCCATAGATTTTTATGAGCAAGGTCCTTAGAGACTCATAATTGAACTACTCCATTATTGAGAAACATGCATATGCCTTGGTGAAGTCCCTCAAACACTTTAGAAACTACATCGACTACAATAAGATTAGGGCTTATGTCCCATACCCGACAGTAAAAGATGTTTTATAACAACAAGATTGCATGGGTAATAGGGGAAAATGGGTTTCCAAAATCCAAGAATATGACTTAGAAATAAAACCCACCAAAATAATAAAAGGACAAGGTTTGGCCCATATGCTAACCGAAAGAAACCAAGAATCCATACGGATTGCGGAGAGAAAAAAAATAAATGTAGTGGCCAGTGAATTGGAGCACGATGAGTGGTACTCTGATACCATCTATTACCTTAATAACTTGTCCTACCCCTATCACCTAGTGGACTACAAAAGAATGGTTTGAAGACTAAATACTATGAGATACTGCTTGACCGAAGAAGGCCTTGGTTGGAAAAATCCTGATGGGGTGCTCCTTAGATGTGTTAACCGGGAAGAAGCAGAAAAATTATTGAAGGAGTTACACTCCAGATATTGTGGAGGGAATTTTGTAACTCATACTACTGCCCATAAGATCCTGAGGGCTGGGTATTATTGGCCAACACTCTTCTCCGACACTCACCGACATGTCCAATCTTTCCAGCCCTACCAGTACTTCATTGGTAAACCCAAACTCCCAACACAACCTCTAAAACCTATAGTAGTGGAAGCACCTTTTCAACAGTGGGGCTTAGATTTCATAGGGGAGTTTAAAGATAATTCAAGCAATGGCTACCATTGGATCCTAACAACCACAAGCTATTTTACTAGATGGGTTGAGTCCATCCCCACAAAGAAAGCCATCGAGGAAGTAGTCATGAACTTTTTGGAAGACCGGATCATAACTAGGTTTGGCGTCCCTTCCAAAATTACCACAAACAATGCCAAAGATTTTAGGTCACACACTCTAGTAGAATTTTTCTTCAAATATGACATTGTCCTATCCCATTCCTCCAACTACTATCCATAAGGGAATGAATTAGCATAATCTAACAATACCTTATGAATATTATCAAGAAGGTCGTGGGGGAAAATAAGAAATCTTGGGATAACAAAATTAAGTATGTAGTTTGGGCAGACCAAATAACAACAAAGACCTTTATAGGAAAGATTCCTTTTGAGTTAGTATATGGACTAGAAGCAAAACTTCCTGTAAACCTCCAAATTCCCATCTTTCTTTTTGATCAATGGTATGTTACATATGGGGAAGAAATTGAAGGGCGAATCAACCAACTAATAGAGTTATATGAAACTAGAAGAAACGCCCTTGGTCAGATGGAAAGAAACTAGGAGAAGATAAAAAACACTTTTGATCAAAAAGCTAAGGAAAGAAACCTTGTTGAAGGAGATCTTGTACTACTATGGGATAAAAGAAAGGAGAAACCTTGTATGCACATGAAATTTGATAGTTTATGGACAGGTCCTTATAAAATCACAAGTCATGCAGGTACAAACTCTTTCAACCTGGGCACCATGGAGGTAGAGGCCCTAAGGCTGCCAGTGAACTCTTTACACATCAAGCCTTACTATCCACCAACATGACAAGTAAGTGCAAGTAACTAGGTAGGCATTTTGCATTCATGTATTATACCATTTGCATTGCATGTTAGTTTTCTTTCATGTTTACACTTATGATTGTGTTATTACAGCTCTGTTTTATATACATATATATGCTGGGGTGGAATTACCACCCCAATTAGTGACTGATGTTTGCTATTGAGATAAAGCAGGTATGCAGGTTATGCCAGAGATGTTGAGGTTCTCATGTGCTCTACGGTGAGCACATGTCCCTGAGTTGGAGCCAGATGTTATCCCCCACTTTTAGGTATAACTAGGAGATCATGTCTCGAGGCCCACAGGACCTAGACATGGAGTACCAAGAGACGGATTGACTTTAGCATGGCCCTAGAAGGCCCATATTTTCTCCCTTTCAATGCCTCTACTTTTTTGGAAACAACAACATCCATCACCATCAGCTTAGTCTTCTGTCTGAGATGGTTCTTGCTCCATGAGGTAATGAGTCCGAGTATCATGGTATGTGTTACTCTGATCTTCAAAACCTTTGAATATGTGCATTTGATTCCTTTTGTTTCTAACAAATGCTTGGATCTTATACTTGTTCACTTGACCATGTCTGGGGGGACTGACAAGATACCCTAGTAAGCCTATGTTCATAGGTTCTGGTTTTCCACTAGGGGGATTTCCAAAAAACCATTGTCCACTCCCATCATAGCATTGCCTTTTCATCTTGCTTCCCACACACCTGTACCATTACACTTGTCTGGGCACTGGGTTGGCCTATCATTTTAGGATTTCACCTTACCTAGTGGGAAGAAGGGGCTAAAGGCCTAGAAGGTAAAATAAAGTTGGAAAAAGATAAAATCCTTAGAATAAAACCTCGATATGCTTCACCTTCAAGGATGAGGATTACAAAAACACATACAACATTAATTATCATAATAAAAAAAAATACATGAGATACAATTGAATTTACATACTTAAGCACGCCAATAAATTTGAATTAGCAAATCAACAACAGCTTGGAGAGTAACCATTCCAATTTTCTGCTGAATTTCTATCCACATGTCCTGGAAATTAAGGGTTAAATAGAAACAAAATTGCAAGAAGGAAACCCATAATCAATGGTATCATTTTGTATTATTGTTATTCATACATATACAATACAAATTAAATATAAGAAGGAAAACAGAGAATGGGCATTCAAAAACATGGAATGTTGATGAATAACAGGGAGTAGAACTGAGAACAAAATAAGTTGTAAAAGAAACATTGACATAGTTAGAAGAAAGAACAAATAAAAATTCAACAACTTATATCTAGAAGAAAGTACAGAATAGACAATCAACAATAATGTATAACTAGAAGAAAACACATTCAACGACGAGGATTACAGAAACACATACAACATTATGGGAAGGTGGAGCAGAGAATGACCCAGCAAGTTCAAGCAACAATGTCTAACTAAAATAAAACACATTCAAGGATGAGGATTACAAAAACACATACACCATTAATTATCATAATAAAAGAAAATACATGAGATACAATTGAATTTACATACTTAATCACGCCAATAAATTTAAATTGGCAAATCAACAACAGCTTGGAGAGTGACCATTCCAATTTTCTGTTGAATTTCAATCCACATGTCCTGGAAATTAAGGGTTAAATAGAAACAAAATTGCAGGAAGGAAACCCATAATCAATGGTAACAATTTGTATTATTGTTATTCATACATATACAATACAAATTAAATATAAGCAAGAAAACAGAGAATGGGCATTCAAAAACATGGAATGTTGACGAATAACAGGGAGTAGAATTGAGAACAAAATAAGTTGTAAAAGAAAACAAGATAATCTTTGGAAACAATTTGCATTAATGTTATTCTGACATCAACTACACACCTGAGCATCGAATATGACCAAAAGAAAACACCTAATAGGCATTCAAAACAGGGAATTCAGATAAAAGGGAGTAGAATTAAGAAGAAAATGCACCACAACACTCAAAAATAAGTAAAAATAAAATGAAGTGAAGAAAAGAGTGAAGACAATAGAAATAACAGAAAAATTATCGAGCGCGCAATTTCCTAAATTTTTTGCGTGTGTAGTACGTGGTGGGCTATTGATGAGCATTACATTTTTAAAAAATGAGCATGGAATATGACTAAAAGAAAACACCCAATAGGCATTCAAAGCGTGTGTACTACGTGGTGGGCTATTGATGAGCATTACATTTTTAAAAAATGAGCATGGAATATGACTAAAAGAAAACACCCAATAGGCATTCAAAAACAGGGAATTTAGACAGATAGCAAGGACTAGAATTAAGAAGAAAATGCACCACATCACTCAAAAATAAGTAAAAATGAAATGAAGTGATTAGGCATTCAAAAACAKGGAGTAGAATTAAGAAGAAAATKCACCACATCACTCAAAAATAAGTAAAAATGAAATGAACTGATTAGGTAGCATTGGTAATCATCATGACTTGAYTGGATAGCAAGAAAAGGGTGAAGACAATTCATGTGAAATAGAAATAACAGAAAAATTATTGAGCCCACAATTTCCTAAATTTGCTTCCTGTGTACTAYGTGGTGGGCTATTGACAAATTAATCTTCCAAGTTTAATTTCCATAAACAAATGAACGGTTCCATTCATGGACTAAACATACATTTAAATTTCTAACTCTTAAAATTATAAAAGGAACTAAATTTGTTTCTTGTATACTACGTGGTGGGCTATTGATGAGCATTACATTTTAAAGGAAGTTGAAATTGACAAATTAATCAAGAAGTTTAATTTCCATAAACAAATGAATGGAGGGACTATTGATGAGCATCGCATTGGTGGGATATTTATTGATGAGCATTACATTTTAAAAGAAGTTGAAATTGACAAATTAATCTTCTAAGTTTAATTTCCATAAACAAATGAACGGTTCCATTTATTGACTAAACATACATTTAAATTTCTAACTCTTAAATTTATAAAAGGAAGCATAAAATCACTAGAAACCTTTTTATTATTGTGGTGGTGGGCTATTGATGAGCATTACATTTTAAAAAAAACTTGAAATTGACAAATTAATCTTCTAAGTTTAATTTCCATAAACAAATGAACAGTTCAGTTCATTGAGTAAACATACATTTAAATTTCTGACTCTTAAAGATATTTAAATATATAAAAGGAAGCATAAAATCAGTAGAAACATGTTTATTATTATTATGGAAATAAAATACAGAACATATAATCCGAAGAAATTATTATTGTGGAAATAAAATACAGAACATATATTCAGAAGAAATTATTATTGTGGAAATAAAATACAGAACATATAATCCTAAGAAATTAATAGATAACAAAGATTAAACGAATAAAAAAAAATAGAAACTGCAAATTCAAATAATCCAACTAAAAAAGAAACAAATGAACATCCTCCATATTTTAACCAAAGCCAGATTATCTAACAACAAAAAAAATTGATAAGACAAGCCTTGTATTATTCTTGTTGAAATTTAGATTCACAAAATGGAAAACAAGAGCATGAATAGACAATGTTATTCATACAAACAAGAGCATGAATAGACAATGTTATTCATACTATTTTATGAGGACAAACCGTGGTTTCTACATCTTGCCATCCTCTGGACCAACATTTAAACACCACCCACTAATAAATGTGAAACATATTTACAACTCAAACTCTGTTCTTTCATCATATTTTCTAATTGCTTAAGCATAATTTATTTTGGCTTCATAATATATTCAATGTCTAGATACTTGTAGTCCTTGTTAAGGAAAAAACACAAATCAGGGTCTCCCTCTACACATTGAAGGAAGGGAAGCGAGATTTCATCTTCCGTAGTAAGGGTTGAAACGAAAGGAAAGAGGCAGGAAAACAACAGTACGTATCCCGAAAACGAAAGGAAAGAAGAAGGATTTTTTTGGTGAAGCATAGTTTATTTTAGCTTCATAATATATTCAATGTCTAGATACTTGTAGTCCTTGTTAACAAAAATGGCTTCCAAGGGGTGTTTCAAGAAAAACACCATCAAAAACAAAAAGGACAACATAAAAAAATGGTTTTTTGTGTCTGTTCCCATTTATGGATGGGAAACCCTTTTTCCTAAAGCTGCCAAATGTTCATAGGTTTTTAGCATGCAAGAAACCATTAGTAAAAAAGGGCAAAACACATAAATATACAATTTAAAGGCCTAGAGAAAAACACTTATCGCAGGTCCAAATATACAATTTAAAGGCCTAGAGAAAAACACTTATCGCATGTCCTTATATTTATATTCAAGAGGTGGAGGTTAGAATGGATGTTTTTCGTATACAAATGTAAGACAATTACTAACCTAACCAAAACAATTCACAAAAATCAAAGAAAAACTTGATGATTGAACAAAATGATAAGCATGGAAAAAATGGTGAAGAGGGAAGGTAAAGTTATTCCTGGATTAAGTGTTGGTAAATGCATATGAAAGGGGCATTTTGTATAAATTAAGCCCATGAATAGCTTGGGCATTATGATAGATATGATTTTAAAACCTCACTAGCTTGGGCATTATGATAGGTATGATTTTGAAACCTCACTAGAAAATAATTTTTCTTTCATTTTGAAGAGGTTCACCATGCAAATGCTCACACATGGTTTTCAAATGAGCTATACGGATGAAAATTTCTTAGTTAATTTGTCAACCAAGATTCCACTAAATTTCTAATCTCAAGTTTGGAGGAATCAAAACTTACAGAGAATAATTTGATTAAAAAAAATCAAGGGAAACGATCTCCGTTGATGTTGCTCAAACAAAGGGGCATAATTAGAAGAGAATGCAAAATAGACATTCTACAACAACGAATGCACAGACACGCATAATAAGAATTAGCATGAAAAAGAAACTCATAAACACAGACCCTTTCTAAGTAAAAAGGAAATCAATAACTTAGGCAGACTTCTGTGTAGTAAACCAAAAGAAAAGGTTTAAACAAATAATAACAGGAAATACAAAAGTTAAAGAAAACCATGCAATTTACTCAATCAATCTAAAGGTTCTGCAGAGCAAGAAAAGGGTGAAGACAAATCATGGGAAATAGAAACAGAGAAAAATTAGGCGCACAATTTCTTGAATTTGTTGCCTGTGAATTACATGGTTTTGTAGGCTATTGATGAGCATTGCATTTAAAAAAGAAGTTGAAATTGACAAACTAATCTTCTAAGTTTAACTTCCATAAATAAATGAATGGTTCCTTGAGTAAACATACATTTCAATATTCTGCAAAATTTCTAGCTATTAAAAAGAATTGCAGAAAAAAGGAAGCATAAACTCAATAGAAATCTCTCTATTATTATTGCGGAAATAAAATACAAGACATACACAGATAAAAATTAGAGAATGCAACTTTAAAAAGAAACAAATGAAAAAGAACTGCATATCACACACATCCAAGAAGGGACAACTTCAATATCTAAGCATGCACAAGCTCAATCACTGCCGTAAAGAACTTATAAATACTCTCTAAAATTCTCGTCGACTGCCTTGAGACAACTTGCTTTCATCACAAGCAAACAAAATACAAGACATATAAACCTAGGAAATTTATAAACCTAATATACAAGACATACACATAAAGATATTAGAGAATGCAACTTTAAATCAAAAGAAAACATAAAGATATTAGAGAATGCAACTTTAAATCAAAAGAAAACATAAAGATATTAGAGAATGCAACTTTAAATCAAAAGAAAAAAGAACTGCATCTCACACACATCGAACACATCCAAGCAGGCACAGGCTCAATCAGTACCAGGCAGGCACAGACACAACTTCAAGATCCAAGTAGGCATAGGCTCAATCAGTACCGGAAAGAACTTATAAATACTCTCTAAAAATCTCGCCCGTTGCCTCGATACAACTTGCATCACACGCAAAAAGCCAGTCATTGACCGCTACCTTCTTTTTGCTTTTGCATTTCTGTACTTTAACAGAAAAGCATGCCTGCAAAAAACAGTTTCTGATGCATCCATTTCCAAATTATTTGAATCTCAAACTCTTTTTTAAAAAATAAAATGTTAATATTGTATAATTTAAATATATTAAATTTGTTTGTTATTAAAAGATRTAATTTTAATAATCTAAAATTATAATTTTAACAAAATTTRTTTCATAATATTTATTTATTATATGATAATATATAGAAAWAAAATWAAAAATTACCATGCTTATTTATAATAGTTAATTACAATAAATTCTTGGAATACTAACACTAATTCTTGAAATAAATTTATTTTTGTTTATATTGACTTCAACGCTAACATTATCAAAATCCTTAAAATAATAAAACTTTAATTTAATTCAATATTTAAGCACCATGACAACTTTACAACTTAAACTCTTAAAAGGGAGGCCATTTCATCTAAAATACCATAATTGATTGTATTAAATAAAATGTATAATTACATTTTTATGAATTCTACATTCTTATAAGGTATTTAAACCTAAGGCATCTTTTAAGAAGATAACATCTTTACAAATTGTTTAAGATATCATCTTTACTAATTTGTGTTGGAATGTGAAGCCCTGAAAAATAATTACGGGGAAGGCGTTTTTTAAGGTAAGGTTCCTCTCCTCCCTTCATCGTCTGTCGATGGAAAATCAAAAATTGCCATCTATCCTTTAACTCTTAACAAATCTTCTTCCTCCATGCGTCACCCCACTCACCGACTCCAAAACTCCAAACTATCCACACGTCTCCCCTCACTGGCCGACTCCAAACTGTTGAATAGGCGGTGGCTTCCAAGTTTCTTCCCATTGGATTTAGCCCCGCATTCACTCCAAAACATTCATTTGTTCGACGTTTCCTTTTCCTTGATTAGGATGTGAGAAATAAGAAACCCTAGCCCTTGACCTTGACCCTCTATCTCAACAAAAGCAGAGGAAACAAATTATATCTCGACCTCACTTAACGCTATGGAACATTTGTCTCCTACTGGGTGGGCTGGAAAGAAAGACTTCAAAATCGAGGATTCGGTGATGATTAGGTTACAAAAGTAATACGTTACACAACACCAATTGTGCTCCTAAATTGAGATCTAGGCCCATTTTGTGATTGAATTGCAGGCACCTCATCGTAAGTGCGTTAATGTTATGCAAAGGAGAAAAAGTCAAGACTATGGATGCATTACACAACTGTGGATGCGTTACATAAAGGGATAACATTTGATGGAGTCTCGGGGAGAACCCCGAACCCCCTGCCTTACATAAGCCAAGCCTTCTGAGATGATTACTCAGTTATGACCAAGAGCTGCATAAAACCTTAAGATCAATGATTTGAAGATGATCAGGTAGTGCATTACACAACACCAATCGTGCCCCTAAGAGGAGATCTAGGTCCCTGTTGTGATGGAATTATAGGCACCTAATTGTAACCTCGGAAATTGGTGATTTGGGAAGTTAATGGATTAGAGGGATGGAAGTGAAGTTGTGAGTGCTCTGATTTGAGATTTTTGCAGGGCTAGGCACTTTCTTTGAAAGATTGAGGATTGGCTATGGTAGTTGGGCGAGTAAGAGGTGTTAGCTATCGGACTTTGAAGTTGGGCTAAAAAGAGGAATAAAGGACGATCCACTCGCTTCACTCAACAAACATCTGGCCCAAGACCTTATGTAAGAGTTGTGACCAACAATGTATTTAAGGCTCACTAGTTGTGGGCTATACGAAGATAAAGGACGGGCCACTAGCTTCAAACCCTATAACTTTGGCTATCGGGCTTCAATGTCACCATTTGGGAAGTCGAGGAGGTCGTCTATGTGGAACGATTACTATGTAATTTCTCCATTTGAGAAGTCGAGGAGGTCGTATATTTGGAACGATTACTGTGCAATTCCTCCATTTGAGAAGTGGAGGAGGTGATTTCCAAGGTTACTGTGAAATTTTGCAAGCTTATGAATGGCAATCCATGCATTATCATTGCTTCTTGCCACTCTATTTAAGGACACTGGACAGGTGCATCACTCTCCAATATCGCTGCAGCTACCATAGCGGCCGCAGTAATTGGGAAGTCATCATATATCATTGAAGAAATCGACGAAGAAATCTTTCTCAATAATGAATCTCGACGACGTCTGCAAATAAAGCTTTATGTTCCCACCGGGCTCCATTCTAATATACCAGAAGCCTTTGTTGGAATTCGAGGAAATTGTGATAGAGAACGGAAATGGATTGCCTCCCATTTCTCTCTTTGGGGATAGAGAACCTGGATGGATTTGATCGGATGGCCAGGGATTAATCTGAGGCCTATAAGGCTCTAGTTCAAAGACTGCAATGTGGGTCATCGAGAGACTAAGCCAGAAGGTCGATTCTCGTCCTCTCCGAACGACAAAAATTGCTTATGAATTTATTCACACGGGTATATTCACGATATATATCTAAGTATGTATGATTATGCATTTGTTTATGTTAATTTCATTAAGTAATGAAGATGATGATGAATTTTGTGTTAATGAAGATGATGATGGATTTGTATACTGATGGTTGTTGTCCTTTTCCATCCAGTTTGCAATAGAGTCATATTCAAAAAAAATTACTAGGTGATTTTGTCTAAAATTTTGCTATAAATTTTGGATTAGTTTTGATTGTTTCAGCCACAAATAATTAAACATTTTTTGTTTTTTAAAGTTGGATGACGACATAGTGTTCTAGAGCCTTGCGGTCTTCGGCTTATTAAGGGATAAAGAGATTCTTTGTTCGGGAGTTGTTTTAAGTTGGCCTTTGGGATTCTTGTGCTCTTGACCCACTTGGTATAATTCTTTTGAATCGAATTGGTTTCCTTTCGGAGTCCGTATTTGGGATTTTAATCGGTTACCAGAAAATTTAAAAGATCCCATATTGATAGAGATGGCGTTCCAAGTATTTATTTCGTTTTAAAAATTCCTATTATCTCATCTGTAGAAATCAAGGTTTGCTTGATATGTTCTTCTATGTGGAGTTTTTGTTTGAATTCGCTCATTCTTTCATTGAGAATGAAGCTCTGCCAACAATTTTGTGTTTCTTTCATTGAGCACCCAAATATTTGGGTTACATGGGTTTTTCCTAGGATCTATATGAACAGGTTCTTACCCTACTAATGAGATTGGAATTGTATTTGGATTTGTAGTTGGATTTGAATGATTGCAAAACCCATATTATCATGAACACCCAATTCTATTGTGTTGCTTTCATGAGTTTTTCCTGTACCTTATATTGTTTTGCAATTTGGGTTTGCCACAACGTAGTTTGATTTTTACTATAAATAGAGCTAAGCATGCACCTAATTGAGGCTTGTAGTGTAGTTTTAAGTCTGAGACAATTCAGGCTTCAAGTTTAGTTAAGTCTTAGAGCCCAACCAGGCCCTCTAATTTAGTTAACATTTTCAATTCAATAGAGTGGAGTCCTTGGTCATGATGAACTCCATCAATGATATCTATTATATCACATCTTACATGGGTATTTAATCAATTGCAAAATTATCCCCGTCACATTCCTACAATGTCTCAATGAAAATAGGTGGCAAGGTTGTTTTGACATTTTGGCTTGCATTTTTGTGATGCAAAAAGAGCCTTGTTCCCTTTCTTTCACTTCTATTCTCTTTCAAATCTTTCTAAAAGTCCCAAGGGATACGAGAAATGATGTGTTTAGATGACATTGAAATCTTATAGTTCCAGTTGTCAAAACCCCATATATATGGTGCCACACATACGTTAATTTATATAGAGGTCAGGTACTTACGTTAATTTATATATAGTTCGAGCACTTGGGTGATTTTTTAATTAGAGTACCACTCATGTTTAGAGATTTACATGGTTCTGTGAGGACTCTTATAGAGTACAAAGGACATAGTGTGTTAGCCTTTATCTATCTGTGAGATGTTTCAATTTCCACAGAAAATCCTCAGCTCCAAATCATCCCACTTTGCCAGCTCCAGAGTCTAGGCTAATCACATCTTTCAACATTTCTCACATCTTCCCACATTGCCAGCTCTAGGCTAATCACCTTCACCTTGTGCTTTATGAAACTCTAAGATCCAAATCTTCCCACATTGCAGTGTCTCCTGATTGAATGAACCGTTCAGGTCCCCGTCTGCGTTGCTCCATAAGGGTACTCCGCCAAAAATGACGACAACAAAGACGATGTCGTGAATGCCTCCACCATGTCTACTCTGCCTCCTCCTGCTTTGTTGCCCATGCTCCCATGTGCGGTTTCCAATTCTGAAAACCTAGTCTCTCCTTCAAACCTCTTTGCACTTCCGATCTCGTCAACGAAAAATAGAGGATTTTTCAACCCAAATCAAGTGAATTCTCCACGTCCCACCTGTTGAAAACCCAGATCACCCACCTGTTAAAATTCTAGATTTCTTCAGACTCGCGTTGTGTCTAGAACTCGTGTCCGTCGGGCTCCCATTTCGGTGCTTTTTTATCTCGATTTTCCCTCTCATTTCATTTTTGTCTGCCACTTATTGGAATTCTGTGTGTGGATCACATGTCGTGTGATCCGTACCCGCATGCATAATTGCTCCCAAATTTCATTTCACCCTCCCTTGCAGGTACCTTATACTCCATGTCCACGTTGTTAAATGAAAAATAAAGCTTAAAGAAAAAAGTTAAAAAAAAAAAAATTGGCCCACGTGATGTTAAAACGTCGCTCCATATACTAATTTTCTTTCATCCACTAAAATATTTACTAACATAGGTATAGGCTTTGAATTATCTATACGCTTCTCGTTTCGTCTAAATTTAATATAATAAATCTTATTTTAAAACTTTAATGCAACAGAAAATGCAAAGAATGCAATGTGGATAGCAAGGAATTAAATATACTCTCCAACATTCCATAAATTTTGAAGTTAAAGATTACAAACAATCTCCTAAAATTATACCCTATGGATAGCATAGAAAGGAATTCAAACATTCCATAAAATTTGAAATTAAAGATTCCATAAAGCGATCAAAGCCATGCAAAAGTTGGCAGAACACAATTACATAGAGAATTGCCATAACACGGTTAATTAATTGCGTGTGATTTATTTTGGTATGACGTATCTAGAGCATATGACGAAACAAACCAAATATTCTCTACTACATATAATATTTTTGTATTTATACTTACCTAACACCACTCCTAGCGTCATCTAACATTGTCATAAAGTTAACGAAAAATATAACCGTGAAATTTTGTAACTGGTAAATTGGTTTTGAAATTCCAACCTTGGTCACTAATCTCATGTTCCCATCTACTCACAACACAATAATTTGTGTTGGAATGTGAAGCCCTCAAAAATAATTACGTCGAAGGAATTTTTTAAGGGGAGGTTCCTCTCCTCCCTTCGTCGTCTGTCGATGGAAAATCAGAAATTGTCATATGTCCTTTAACTCTTAACAAATATTCTTCCTCCAAGAATCACCCCACTCACCAACTCCAAAATTCCAAACTATCCACGCGTCTCCCCTCACATGTTGACTCCAAATTGTTGAATAGGCAGTGGCTTCCAAGTTTCTTCCCACTGGCTTTAGCCCTGCATTTGCTCCGCAACATTCATTTGTTCGGCGTTTACTTTTCCTGGATCAGGTTGCGAGAAATAAGAAACCTTGGCCCTTGACCTCGACCCTCAACCCTTGATCTCAACAAAAACAGAGGCATCAAATTATATCTCTACCTCACTTAACGCTACAGAACATTTGTCTCCTACTAGGTGGGATAGAAGGAAAGCCTTCAGAATCGAGGATTCGGTGATGATCAGGTTACACAAGTAGTGTGTTACACAACACCAATTGTGCCCCTAAATTGAGATCTAGGCCCCTTTGGTGATTGAATTGCAGGCACCTCATTGTAAGTGCGCTAATGTTATGCAAAGGCAAAAAATTCTAGACTGTGAATGCATTACAGAACTGTGAATGTGCTACATAAAGGGATAACATTTGATGGAGTCTCGGGGAGAACCCCAAACCCCCAGCCTTACATAAGCCAAGCCTTCTGAGAAGATTACTCAGTTATGACCAAAAGTTGCATAAAACCTTAATATCGATGATTTGGCGATGATTTGGTAGTGCATTACACCACCAATTGTGCCCCTAAAAAGAGATCTAGGCCCCTGTTGTGATGGAATTGTAGACAGCTAATTGTAACCTGGGAAATTGGTGATTTGGGAGGTTAATGGATTAAAGGGCTGGAAGTGAAGTTGTGAGTTCTATGAATTGAGATTTTTGTAGGGCTAGTCACTTTCTTTGAAAGATTGAGGATTGGCTATGGTAGTTAGGCGTGTAAGAGGTGTTAGCTATCAAACTATGAAATTGGGCTAAAAAGAGGAATAAAGGACGAGCCATTCACTTCACTCAACAAACATCTGGCTCAGGACCTTATGTAAGAGTTGTGACCAGCAATGTATTTAGGGCTCACTGGTTGTGGGCTATACGAGGATAAAGGACATACCACTCGCTTCAAACCTTATAACTTTGGTTATTGGGCTTCAACGTCACCCTGTAACTTTGGTTAACCGGCCTCAATGTCACCATTTGAGAAGTCGAGGAGGTCGTCTATGTGGAACTATTACTATGCAATTTCTCCATTTGAGAAGTCGAGGAGGTCATGAATTTGGAACGATTACTATGTAATTTCTCCATTTGAGAAGTGGAGGAGGTAATCTGCAAGGTTACTGTGCAATTTTGCAAGCTTATGAATGGAAATCCTCCCTTCATCGTCTGTCGATGGCAAATCAGAAATTGCCATCTGTCCTTTAACTCTTAACAAATATTCTTCCTCCAAGCATCACCCCACTCACCAACTCCAAAACTCCAAACTATCCACGCGTCTCCCCTCACATGCCGACTCCAAATTGTTGAATATGCGGTGGCTTCCAAGTTTCTTCCCACTGGATTTAGCTTTGCATTCACTCCACAAAATTCATTTGTTCAGCATTTACTTTTCGCTGATCAGGCTACAAGAAATAAGAAACTTTGGCCCTTGACCTCGACCCTCAACCCTCGATCTCAACAAAAACAAAGGCATCAAATTATATCTCGACATCACTTAACGCTATGGAACATTTGTCTCCTATTGAGTGGGCTGGAAAGAAAGCCTTCAGAATCAAGGATTTGATAATGATCAGGTTACACAAGTAGTGCGTTCCACAACACCAATTGTGCTACTAAATTGAGATCTAGGCCCCTTTGGTGATTGAATTGTAGGCACCTCATCGTAAGTGCATTAATGTTATGCAAAGGAGAAAAAGTCAAGACTGTGAATGTGTTACATAAAGGGATAACATTTGATGGAGTCTCGGGGAGAACCCCGAACTCCTTGCCTTACATAAGCCAAGCCTTCTGAGATGATTACTCAGTTATGACCAAGAGCTGCATAAAAACTTAACATCGATGATTTGGCGATGATCAGGTAGTGCATTACACCACCAATTGTGCCCCTAAAAAGAGATCTAGGCCCCTGTTGTGATGGAATTGTAGGCACCTAATTGTAACTTGGGAAATTGGTGATTTGGGAGGTTAATGGATTAGAGGGTTGGAAGTGAAGTTGTGAGTGCTCTAAATTGAGATTTTTGCAGGGCTAGTCACTTTATTTGAAAGATTGAAGATTGGATATGGTAGTTGGGCGTGTAAGAGGTGTTGGTTATCGAACTATGAAGTTGGGATAAAATGAGGAATAAAGGACAGGCCACTCGCTTCGCTCAACAAACATCTGGCCCGCGACCTTATGTAAGAGTTGTGACCAGTAATGTATTTAGGGCTCACTGGTTGTGGCCTATACGAGGAAAAAGGACAGACCACTCGATTCAAACCTTATAACTTTGGTTATCGGGCTTCAATGTCACCCTATAACTTTGGTTACCGAGCTTCAATGTCACCATTTGAGAAGTCAAGGAGGTCGTCTATGTGG
>JZKD02S1597091.1:130954-146911 GCA_000966675.3 Picea glauca
ATGTTATACACCATTTTGTCACACCTAGCCAAGTGTCGTATCTCACTTTGTTAAGTGTAGCAAGTGTCACATCTCACTTTGCTAAGTATCACAATCATGGCATCTAACCCTATAAGTGTCACGACTACAATGAACTACTTTACTAAGTGTCATGGCCTAAATGCCATTATCTTCTAAGTATTACAACCTTGACACCATGTAAAATGACATGTCATGATCCCTAGTCAAGTTGGAGGAGAAAAACCATCATTTGAAGGCCAAAAACCCACTTTTTACCTCGACGTTTAGGCCTTTGTTTACCAGGGACGCCCCCCTGCCCATGCTTAGAGGGCATCCTCCCTCCTTTATTAGTTATATGGTAGATTCTAATACACCTTGTCTCCCACTCTGGGGGGAGAGTCTCTGTAATTAGAGAGGTTTCCATGTTTTTTGGGGCAATTGGTTCGAGAAGGATTTGGGTTGTTTGCATTGGTTTCATCAAGATTCACTCGACCCTCTTCAATTCCATGTTGATGGGAATCCATGATCATGAAGATAAAACTAAATCCTAACCCAATCCATCAAAATCCTCAACCATACTCTCCATCTAGACCTGTTGGTTGGACCTCTCGAATCCTATATAACCAGAGCCATTCATGGTGAAAGGGGGGACCAAATTGAGCATCAAATTGTTGATCTTGAGAGAAAATTAGGGAGAGAATGTCAAGAGACTGAAACCTTTGTTCTTGAGAGAAAATATCCATAGGTGTACATTCAAGGGCTAAAGAGGAGACTTGAAGGGGCAACAACATCTATTTGAAGTTGTATCTTCATGCTTCATTATTAATAAACGCAAGTTATTTCCATACTTTTATCCTGTTTGATTTATGAATGAATGTTCATACTTGTTTGGTTAGATTTAAATCTATCTAACTTTGTTTAAGAAGAAGTAGAGAATTTTTGTCTGATTTCTTTGCAGGAAGATAGCGTTCGGAGTTAGGGCTAGACCTGCCACTGGAGTGGCTAGGACAACCAACAAAAAAGGTACAATCCTCTTTCCTCTTATCTATCAAACTCACGTATGAGTAAATAAAAGTAGGAGATATGTTAGGGATCATTTATTAGTAACTGTCTCAACCGACAGAAACCCGGTTGAGGGGAGTTCCACCTGTTCGCAAGGGGGAGGTTTCCACAACACCCCATCAACTCATCACTCTAGAGAGTCAAGACATAAAATTAAGTTAATAGGACACCCCCCATAATTGCAACTTCATGAAGCCCAAGCATCGTACGAAGATTGATAAACTTAGCCTCGTATAATGACTAGTAAAAATATTAGCTACTTGATCATTTGTTTGGCAATACACAAGATAAACAACGTTTGCATGAACATTCTCAAATAGTGAGCATGAACCATTCTCTTACTGTGTGCAAGAGGGTTATCAACAACTTGAATGGCAATTTGATTGTCACAATGATGGTAATTGAGGTCTAAATAGGAAATCCAAGTTCACCCAAAAATTGGCGAAACCAAACTTTGATTATCATAGTAGATGATAATCGAGGCCTAAACAGGAAATCCAAGTTCACCCAGAAGTTGGCGAATCGAAACTGCCTTTGTGCCTACATGAACGATGACATGATATTTTACTTCTATAGTCAACAAGGAGACAACCATTTGTTTCTTACAAAACCAAACAAATGGTCCAGTGTTGAAGTGAAACACATAGCCAGAAGTGGACTTTCGATAATCACTTACTTAAAGGATTTCTAGAAAGAAGAGTAGGGAATGGAACCAAACAAAAGAAGATGGAACCCAATATGCTTACTTAAAGGGCATAAGTCTCCCTCAACCGCCCTTCCTTAAGGAAGGATGATTATGCACTTTTGGGTGGGGTTAAGAGGAGGAGATGGGAGTGTTGAGATGAAAGAATATAACTTTGTTCGATAGCGGGACACTATATCGGTGGCATAAATTCTTTCTTCTGAACTTCATTCTCCAGGCATTGTTTGCTCAGCCAGACGGTTACATATTTGGAGCTCTATTCCACTTTTTCTTCGCTTCACTTATAGAGCGGGGGATTGAATGACCAAGAAAGGATAGGGAAGGAAGTCACAGTAATTCTGCAAAAGGAAGATGAACTAGTGGAGCATGATGTTGCCCCTCCCTCTAGTTTTTGGCTCCAGTTCCCCGATGACTACCTACTTTTCCTCGACGTGGTATCAAATTCTTTGACAACTTGCAAGAAATAGAACAAAATATTGCATGTCATAGCTCATAGAATAAATTCTTTTGGATGAGATTACTCCAAAATTGGATGCTTTACCACATACTATGGTTTGATCCACCAAGGCTTGTGAACGATACTCAGCCTGAGGTAGAGCACTCTATTCTTCCCACCTGAGTAGACATGGAATCTTTAGACAGAGACACTTCATTCCTTCCTCTTAGTGCCAGCAAAATCCATCTGATGCACACCATAGTAGGATCAGTACCAATGTTTGGCCCAACCTAGGCCATGCAACACCTATATTAATTTTGTAGGACTTCTAGGGTGGGTGATCTACTCCAGAATTAGTTTTATTGATGCGTTGCTTGATCGAGGGCCCTAAGTCATTTTTTGTTTCCGGAGGGCCACTTTCATCAATATAGAAAGTTATTCTGAGAATATTTATTTTCACCTTCCCTGTCATATGTTTTATCATGGCACGATGCTCTTATCCAATTAGTTTCTCTTTTATTATCGAATCAACATTCATTCATAGTGGGGTGCTTGCCTTCTAGATCAGTAAGCCATTAGGGCTCAAAGAGGAGAAATCCAAACCATAAAGAGTTAGTTCGGAAAAATCACATGGTCTATTAAAAGAATGAAAGAAATTCATGTTATTCGATTTATAGTGAGAGTGGCTTTCAGTTGTAGAAAAGGAAGTGCCACTTCTATAGCCATTGTTGATACGATGAAGGTCCAAAAAATCCTAGGGTCTTCCAAAAATAAAATTGCTCTCACATTCCAACCAAGCGCAAGTCAAGAAGCTACTCCCATGTGTGGGAAAGGATGTAGATACCGGCAAGCATAAAGCAATGAACCCAGAGGGGCGTCGACCTTGAGGTTGGTTGAGGGTCACACTCGACCTATTTATCAGGGCAGGGCATTTATGCATGAGGTGTGTTCAGATAGGCGACACTCCTCACTCACTACGCTATGGAACGAACAAGGATCTCGTAGCATGATAAACCTCTATTAGCAACAAACATAGTGAGCTTACTAAATGATACGATATGGAGGAACTTCCCTAGTTGTGGCTAAGAGCAGTCTTTGGCTTGTGGTACAATGGATAATCCTTATGCTAGTTGTGGCTAACACTATACCAAGAAACAGATAATTTTGTAAGTGCACTAAAAACACTAATAATGGAAGAATATTATTATACCCAACATATCACTGACATAGTATGCACTAATAATACAAACCCCTACAATTCTCCATTGATGCCCCCATGGAAATCCGATTCAGTGTCTCAGTCCTCTTAATTGGCACTCCATTTTTCCAATGAACCACCATGTCCGACCCACTATAGTTTTATCCCTCTCTATTTCGTATCTAAGAACCTATGACTGGACCATATAACCTTAGACTATTTGCTTACTAAAATGGCCTATCCTATTCGCTTGCACTAATATCTATTTGCTTGCATGCACAACTCGCTAGAATAGTTGCTTGCATTAATCGATGCCAGTTTTAGTAGTTCCTTTTCTCCAAGGTCTCGCCCCGTTAAGCTCCCCAAAATTGTCCTCTATAAGGTGGGATGAAGGTGAGGGCGGACCTTGTTTGTTGCAATATTCCACTCAGAGAGATTCCAAATTACAAAGTATAATTTTTCTACCAGTTGCAAAAACATTCTATTATGGGTATCCTACCTAAGGGGAAAGTCCAATCACGACATTATTTACAAGGGTTCTTGTGGACACCTCCCTCAAAGTTTGGTTCATCGCGTAAATCGAAAAGACGAAAGGAAGTGGAAGTATATTTCTAAAGGTTGCAGAGATAGCGTTGAGGGAAGATAATAGTCTTCTCGATCATAAAGAAATGGAAGCCCGCATGAGATCTCCCAACTGCAAGGAGAATCTAGAAGTGATTATTGTTTCCTTTATCGCTTTGCGTGAGGACGTTTTCTGAGTGAGCTCATCGAGACAAAATCAACACTTCTAATGCTCGAGCAAAGCTAACAATTTTCTTTAAAGAAGGAAGAAAGGTAGACTACTCTAATCTGAAATAAAGCTAGCTAAGTTACTATTAGTTTCAGAAGTCTAATTCAAAGAAAGAGAAGAGGAATATATGTGAGAGGTGAAACTTTTCTTTACCAAAGTGGAATTAACTAAAAGAGAGCAGAACGTTTTGTCAAAAAAATAAAAAAAACTGGAGGGAATTGAAAATGACATCTTCCAGTGCTACAATAACCTTCTCTCCTAGCGATCCTAGAAATATGGGACTCCCAGATAGAGTAAACACTCTTGACTACTGTAAACTATTGTAATTATGTCAGCAAAGACAAGTAGTTTTGTCACTAACTTGCTTAAAGACAACCCCGAGCCACTATTAATCGTTCTCTGGGACCAGTGTGAAAAGAAAGATTTGAACCCACGACCTTTTGACCCAAAGTGAAACATTCTATCCACTGAACAATGGGCGCATACTAGAGGAACCGATGGCATTCAAACCATTGAATAGAAGTTTTGCAAACTCCCTCTTTAGCCACTTGGCTACGGTTCCCTTTCAATTATACTTTTTCATGTCTCATTCGGAGTGTATCACGACTAGTGAAGAACATATTATCTATTAGAATAATAGGACAGAAATGAATGGAGTTCATTTTCAGGATATTGATTTGACTTTTCTTCGGTTGGTCCTTTATAATCTTGCTCAATATGAAATATGCTTATCTGGGTAACATTCATATGAGAAGCAATTCGATTTACCAAGTCATCCTTCTCAACAAAAGAAAATTCTCGTTTTGCCAATCCACCACAGTTACTCTTTCACCTTTTGCCCTTGGTCTCCTCTCCCCCATGTACACTGAGTTTATATTGTTCAATAATCATGGAGAAACCCTTGAATGTTCTAGCTTCTAGGTCATATCCCACTAAGAAAGGATAATTATCTAGTTCCTCTTTTAAAACTTGCCAATATGTTCCAATAAGCTTCTGGACCGGAGGCACAACAAAATACATCAACACCTCCAACTTTCAAAAGATTTAGATTACCTCGAAGATATTCTAACTAGACAATTAACTAGCCTTTCGATCCCCATAGAAAATTCAATCGTTTGAAAATCAACATCACCTATCTGTAAAGATTCTATTAAGAGCACCTATGAAATCCTCTCCCTCTTCCTCGACCTATCTTAAGACTGCATAAATGAGATTGATTACTCTTAATATTTTCAAAATAAAAATAGAGTGCAAATGAATCTTGAAACATAGAAAATCCTCTTAAGATGAAATTAACTAAGGTTGAGTGCTCTCCCTTCTTGAGAAACCTCCCGAGATTGAATAAAGATAAAAGCTAATAGTGCTCGAACCCCATCTCAAGAGAACTTTTTGTAAAATTTCAGACCCCAACCCGGTTTAAGCCTCGCTGATTTTTCAGCCAATGTTTAATGCCCAAACCCAGATTTGTAATAGCCAATTAAATACAACAGAAAATAATTTCAGAATTGAAACATGAGGATTTTGAACTTCATTTTTAATCGAGAAATAAAATATCAGGAGCACATAAACTCAAAAAATTACAAACACGAAGATTTTCGATCTAACAACGATCCTAGAAAAACCCACAAGGGGAAAACATGTGAGAGAGGGATTTTATTATTTATGGGCTTCTGAGAAATTCTTTTACAGCATATTCATTTCAGAAATTACACAAACTTATATGTACAGTCCTGGAGATTGCTCCTCAATTTTTGAACCAAAAATCCGTACAATAGTACGGTTGTCCCAACAAAGATGTTGTATGGACTGTCCTTAACATGCGTGCCAAACTTCTACTGCAACTGTAAGGAAATACCCAGTAGTACAATGGCTTGAAAACCATGCCAAATGCCTTGAAAATCATGCCCAAAATTTATGACAATACAACCCTCGATTTCTTTGTAGGCCCATACAAACTGTACAAAATTTTCCCACTTGAAAAAATGTGCCCAGCACCCTCCTTGATTTCTATGACTGGAAAAGATGTACGACAACCTTGAAATGCATGCCAATACTCTCATAAATCCGTGTTGTTGTTCTCCTTGAAATCTATGCACATTAAATGTTGTACGGCCCCTCAAATTCGTATTATACGGACTGTGTTTCCTTGTTGTTTGCTGCCTTTTCTCAAGATCGACCTCTCTCCTTCTCTTTCTCTCCAAAAAAATGAAATGAACAACCTCTCAATGGTGTGCCCCCATACCCTAATAAACCTCATGCTTGGTAGGTGAGGAGTTTCACATCCAACGGTTGAGATTGGATTAGATGGGTGGTTGAGATTGAGTGTCTCTTCACTCACCCCCTCACTAAAGTCACAAAGTTACCTTTTAATTTTCATCTCACAAATTAAATGACTAGGGTCCACTTTAGGCATTTTCTCACCCCTTAGGTGCCTAGATGTTGAGAAACACTTGCCTAGGTACTTTTTAATTAAAATTTCAACACTCCCTCTTACCAAGGAAATTGTTACTCACCACTCCAAGCTTGTCCCTGAAAAATACAAACTTGCCTCTGCCCAATGCCTTGGTGAGTATGTCTACATCTTGCTCCTCTGTAGATATGTATTGTAGCTCCACAGATCCTCTCTGAACATAGTCACGGATGAAGTGACAATGAATCTCGATATGCTTAAACATGTCATGAAAAACTGGATTCTCCAAGAGTTTAATGCAACTCTGATTATCAAAGTAAATCATCGTAGGCCTCAACTGCACACCGAACAATCCCACTAGCAACTTCTGAAGTGATAACGAATCTCGATATGCTTAAACCTGTCATGAAAAACTGGATTCTCCAAGAGTTTAATGCAACGTTGATTATCACAGTAAATCACGGTAGGCCTCAACTGCACACCAAACAATCCCACCAACAACTTGCGAAGCCAAAGGGCCTCACAACTGGCCTGACTGGATGCCATATACTCAGCCTCTGCAGAACTCAAAGCCACTGACTTTTGCTTTCGACTGAATGAAGACACAACTGTTAATCCAAATCTGAAACAACACCCTGAAGTACTCTTCCTATCACTGACACATCCTGCCCAGTCTGAATCTGTATAGCCAACCAAATGAACTCCATCCCCACTCTGAAAGTTCAGACCATAATATACCATACCACAAAGATACCTGAGCACATGTTTAGCTGCCACCTAGTGCACTCTCCTAGGCTCCACCATGAACTGACTGAGAGTTTTGACAGCAAAACAAATATCTGACCTAGTATTGACCAAATACATCAATGACCCGATCAACTGACGATACAAAGTGGAATCCACCATCTGTGACTCAAAAGCATGAAGCTTCTTCCAGTTGGTAATCATGGGAGTGGTCATGGGCCTACAATCCTCCATCTGAAATATCCTCAGAATGTCACACACATACCTCCCCTGTCCCAGGAAGATGTGTCCAGGCTCTTGCCAAACCTCCAATCCCCCAAAGTAATGCATCAGTCCAATATTAGTCATCTCGAACTCTGAAGCAAGGCTCTCCTTCCAGCTGCTGATGAGTCTCTTTTCCCTTGTAATGAAAATATCATCCACATATAGCAGAAGAATGAGAGGATCCTCACCAACCATAATATAGTATAGGTTGGGATCCGCCTCACTCTTCTCAAAACCCAACTGCTGCAACTAGGCATCTATCCTCGAATACCAAGCTCTGGGAGATTCTTTCAGTCCATACAATGCCTTCTTTAGTCTACACACATGAGACTCTCTCTCATGCACCTCAAAACCCAATGGTTGCTCAATATATACCTCCTCCTGTATAAGACCATTCAGAAATGCAGTCTTCACATCCATCTAGTGGATCTTCCAACCCATCTCTGTTGCAATGGAGATCACTACACTGATCGAAGTATATCTAGCAACTGATGCAAAGGTCTCATCATAGTCGAATCCCTCAACTTGTGAAAACACTCGAGCCACAAAACGAGCTTTGTACTTCTCAATGCTCCCATTTGCAACATGCTTTAGTTTATAGAGCCACCTAGAATTCACCACTGACTTACCCTCAGGTCTAGGAACAACTTCCCAGACATCCTTCTTCATGATGGAATTATACTCTTCCATCATGGCATATCTCCAAACCTGTCTACTAGAAGCCTCCTCAAATGTGGAAGGCTCGGACTCTCGAATACTACTCACCATCACGATGTAGCTGCAAAACCTCTCGGGAGGTTTACTCTCTCGTACTGCCTGTTTGGGATTCCCCACTGAACCTTGTGCCTCCCTCAAAGTGTCCTGAAGCCACTTGGGCGTGCCTCCCTCAAAGTGTCCTGAAGCCACTTGGGCTTCCTCCTCTCTGAAGTAGTGTCCTGTGGAGGGGACTCTCCCTGATCAACCTCGTTTACTGAAGACAATGATCCTGAAGTAGACTCTTCAGTACTCGATCATGAAACCTGTGGACTAGTAGCCTGCGAACCTGAACCCTGTGGCCCTGTCACCTGTGAACCTATCATCACCGAAACTGGTGGCCCTAAACTCTATGTCACTGTAATCTATTGTGGACTCACCTGAATCTGAGTTGAAGACTACTCACCCCTCTCTGTCTCCCTAGACTTCCTAAAGGCTCTGTCCTCCTCAAATCTGACATCCCTCCTCAAGGAAGGAAGGGATATACGGAAATCATTTGAAGTCGCATTGTACCCAACAAAGTTCCCTCTGTCTGGCATGGGCTCCATATTTGTCCTCTTCTCAGAAGGGACATGTGAATAAGTGATGCACCGAAAAATACGAAAATGCCCCACCTCAACCTTCTTCCCAGAAAAATCCTCCTCAGGAGTGATGCTCCCCACAGCCTTGTGAGGACTCATGTTCTGCAGATAAACTGTGGTGTAGCATGCCTCAGCACATAAAAATTGTGGCAGCCCCTAATCATGTAGCATTGCTCTAGCAGCCCCAACAATGGCCCTGTTCTTCCTCTCTGTAACCCCATTTTGTTATGGGTTGTAAGGAACAATCAACTCTCTCATGATGCCCTCTCCTGTATAGAAGTCCATGAACTCCTTAGAAGTATACTCACCCCCATTGTCCATCCTTGGAACTCTGATTTTCTTCCCTTTCTGGTTCTCCACAAGAGCTTTGAACTCTTGGAACCGACTGAAGACCTGCCCTTTGGTCTTCCTGAAGAAAATCCAAGACTTCCATGAGAAGTCATCAATGAATACAACATAGTATAGAAAACCAAACAACGGTTCCGAAGACAATGGACCACATACATCATAATGTATAAGATCAAGAATCCCTGTTGCTCTACCGTCATTGCTCGGAAAAGAAGTCTTGGTGTACTTTCCCAAAGCACACCCCTTGAACAACTCATGGTGCTATGAACTAAAATCTAGAACTCCTGTCACCATCTCCCTCAGAACTCTCAAAGCCCCATGGTGCAAATGTGCCATCCTCCTATTCCATAGCTCACATAGGTCACTCTTGTTGGTAGTATGAATCAATGCTCTCGCTGGCTAAAAACAAAGCTTGTACTACTTCTCATGTCTAGTACCAATCACTTTGGCTGAAGTGATGCTAGACCCCTTGGGGAAAAGGAGCACATGCACATCACGGAACAAGACCTCATAGACCTTCTCCTCAATAGTAGACACTGACACTAAGTTCTTCTTCAACCCTGGAACATATAGAACCTTTGTCAACAACATGGGAGGCAAAGACTCCCTATGAAATGATACGGTCCAGCAACCAACTGCCTTGACCACCCGGTCATCTCCAAGAACTACCTCAACATCTCCTGCTGTGTAAGGTCTGTCAAGTGCTCACAAACCCCTGTCATATGGAGAGAGGCACCACTGTCAATATACCACGTATCTGAATGAGTGGTCCTCATGGATAGACACACAACCAAGGAAAACTCCTTGTCAAACTTGGTGGAAAACTCGTCCACCGCTACTGAAGCTGTTGTTTGTTTCTTCTTCTTGTTAGGACACTGACCTCCATAGTGCCCAAACCTATGGCATGCAAAGCACTTGACTTTCCTCATGTCTATCTTCCCTTCACCCTTGGGCTTGTTTCCTCCCTTTGAACCCTTTTTGAACTTCTTCTTATTGTTGGCAGCGAGAGCCACATTCTCCTCCTCATGACCTGTAGATGAACTACCATGTACATCTAAAAACATGAATGCCAAAACCCTAGACATCCAAAAACCTAACCCTAGGAGATGAAGCGTAAAAATTCATGTGGGCCCCGTTGGGGTAAGTTAGTACATTAACTTTATGGGGTCATAAATTTTGCAAACAATCTTTGTTTTAGTCTTGTAATAGCCTATAAGAAAGGTATTTTCAAGAACTACGCATTTTGCCATCAAACTTTGACTTCGTCTATGCTTTAAATTGGCAAGCCAAAAAAACACTGTTTAGAGCCCCAAAACGGCCCTCGAAGTATAGAAAGATGTACTGACATGAAAAGTTCCAAAATAAGGCAATTGGAATAGGTGGTGACGACCAATATTCACCTAGATATTTTTTAAGGCTTTAGGACATCCCTGTAAGTGCAGAACCCACAATTACAAATAAGTGTCCCCATTAAGAGAAACGAGTTGAATTAAAAATTGTCTAGATGAGCCAATTTGAATTTGAAACAGGCTGGTGGCCACCAATATCCACTTGGATCACTTGATATCGCTACGGATGGGAGATCGAGTGTCTAACGACCCCCACCATACTTATGGGGGGTCGGGTGACCAATAAATTTCTCACCCTTTAGCTTTAGTTTAGGGTGACAGTCCACTTCCTCACCCACCTACCTCGAGCGATTAAGGTTTCCTTGTCCTCCTACCTTGAGTGAGTTTACTTAACGCTTCCTCTACTTCCTACCTCGAGTGAGCTCACTTAACGCTTCCTCACCCTCACCCTCACCCTTCTTTCAGTGAGGTGAGTGGCTCCACCCCTTACAAATTCATATCATTTCAATAACTAGATAATAAAGAGAAGACAGGACTCTCTAAAAGTCTATCCCACATAGCTGAGGGGTGTGAAATTCTTTGGTGAAGTTACGTGGCTAAACTCTAGCCATGCATGCATGAGATGAGCCAGAACTTGGTGAAGTTCGAAGTTCCTAACATGCATGCATGAGATGAGCCAGAACTTGTCCACTCGTGACAATTACCTAAGTAGAAAGGGTTCCATCGAGATCCTTTTTCTTGCGAGCAAAAAGCAAAGCATTTTTCTTCCCTCAACACAATGCCTTAACCCTTCCTTAAAGATACTTGTCTTCATTTCTTTATCCTTTGGCTACTATTATATATGTAATATGTCAAAACATTAGATGTCATTTTAAATCTCATTTTAGACTTTTGAGATCCCCAGAGTAATTGGTTGAAATGAGCTCCAAATCGTCCTATTCATATCCTATAGGAATTTGATTCTCTATGAGAAGTGACCTTTTGATCTTGATAATAGACTTGACGGTGTTTATTAAGGATTCACAAAATACTTAGGTCGCAAAATAAAAAAATGAAACTCTACCCTTATTCTATTGGCGTCTCCCTATTCTTTTCCTGGCCCTCTTTTTTGCTCTTAACTGAAAATAATAAGGATATGGATAGAGCCCCCCTTTAATCGAGGATAGGCTGCCACAGACTTACGAGACCCAAGTATTCTGAACAAAAAGCAAAAATTCTTATAATATAAGAAGTATATGCAGAGCTTTACTTTCCTTAATTAATAAGGAGTAATTCCTCTCCCTTTAGTCGAGCCTGCTTACACATCCTAATTAACAATGATATTTCAACAGAACCCCTTAATATATCGCTCGACATAGACAAAATAACGTTGATACCCTATTTCCATTTCATTTTTTAAATATAAGTTGTTCACGAAAGCTATGTTATTATAAACCATCACGACATTTCATTTTCCTAATATTCCTCCATTTACCCTTAATATCCGACCTTAAGGATGTTCCTGACTCTGTTCCCGACGAAAGAATTTTGGGTTTCATGTTCTCAATGCATAACACCTTAAATGAGTGGGGCTAAAGTCTAGATATTTCTCTTCCTCTGTCCTCTCTTCCTTTAATGAATGTATCCTTCCCGCACAAATTTTTGAAATCGTTGGGATAAGCACGTAGATAAGGTGTTGAGTGGGATTTTTACTCATTCCTTTATTGATGTGTCAATAGAGTGTTAAAACCCTAATTTCTTGGCATTGATAAGAGGGGCGATCTCCTTATATTCAATATAAATTCCTCTCCCTTTTCTCCATCCTGCTTGCACATCCTCACCCATGACAGGTGAGCCTACTTGCGCATCCTCTCTATTTGGTCGAGCCTATTTGCACATCCTCTCCTTCTGTTCGAGCTTGCTTCTGCATCCTCAATCTCCCCATTTGATACGATGGATAGCTAATATTAATTGGGCATTGATTCATTCAAATGCACAGAACAAAATGACAAATGTGGAGCAATATTCGATAAATCTCTTTGGGGTGTAATTCTATCGAGGTGCGCAAGTCGTGAGCAATATGTTAGAAGAGATTTTTGGGAACAGAAGTCATAATTGGATCCATGCATTGCGTTTGGAAATTATTATTAAGAAAGAAATCTCGACTTCCTAATGGGATGTCGAACTATTATAGGGGCAAATATGATTGATTCATATATAAATAATACTTGGGAACGTCTTCTAAAGTAATTTGAAGACTTTTTCATCGATCAATATTCCCGAGCAATTCAATATTATTGACTTTATGCAGCCTATCTATATGTTTATTTTGGTTTCTTCAATTCTTAGCATCGCCTGACAATACAAGGCAACAACCTTTAAGAAATAATAAGTAATTAAAGGAAAAAATAAGAATATTATGCACCATTGGACCTGAAAGAAAGAAGGTTATGAAAGGTTTCAATCTCTCCTTAATCCAAATTCCTGGATCGATTCAAGACTTCATATTTTCATGGAGTGATTATGGAGAAAGCATGCATGCCATAACATTTGACGAGTTGCGACGTTATATTTATAGGGATATACATAAAGAAATGGGGGAAAAATAGAGAATGAGTCGAACATTGGATTTGAGACACAATCAAAGGCAATGTGAACTTTATTTATGAAAAAAAACCCATAAATCCCAAAAAAACATAGTCTTTCCTCTTTCCATAGACTCTGAATTTGGCCCAATTGGACCATTTGGGGTAACAAGTTTCGAAATTGTTCGATCGAGCGATAAATTGCCAATCGATTATCTGCAGAATAGGGGAAGTGCGCAGTAACTGCTATGTAATGCCTTGCTTCACTACATTCCCTCCCTGACTATAATGATATGAGATAGAGATCAAGAGTAAGATGATTGTAGCCTTGCTTGTGGACAATATTCATGTCACACTTCCCATCCTTTCTTTTTTTGGACCAACACTTACTATGTTATTATATTGTTTGATCCATTTCCATTCACTCCTTGTTGAATCCTAAATGCAGGGATTGTGAGGGGTTTGAGGTAAGCCACGTAGGGTTCCCACAGCTATTGTGTGCAATTTCTTCTCCGCAAATTAGATTGCACATACTAATCATGGTCAATGCATTATATGCATTCTTGCTAAGGGTCATTACTTGTTGTGTGGATTTGGCTCAATGGTTCATCGATTGTTGAAAATCCTAACTCACTCTCCAATCACATTTATGCACTCTTGTTCTCTAAGAGTTTGGAGAGTATTATAGACGTCGCATCAATCGTTACATTCGAACAACTGATGATCAAGGGAGAGGCACATCCAACACCTATCTTTATTCTTCTCCCTTGTTTTCTCGTGGTTGGATGTGGGATTTCCCTTCTACCCATGATCGGGTTCAACCATATCAACAATTATCACAGGAATTGGGCTCTAGGTTTGGAAGGATCGATCCTTATTACTCCTTCATTTTCTGTGTGGTCTGGGGATTTATGGCCTGCATTCTCCAGTTCTGGTGGTTCTCTATTTGGAGCTTGTAGTGTATTGTGGTTGCCTTGTGATCTCTGCTCTTCAAGCTGTGTCGATTCGTCATCCCTTTGTTGCTCCCATCTATATGGCACAAAGAGGGTGTGCCATCTCCAAGGAGTTGTTCTCTCAGCTGGTGTAGGAAGTCGAAGACCTCCAAAATTCGACTAGGTAATATCTATGTTAGGTAATTTTCAATCTCGAAATATTCATCCAGCACCGTTAGTCACTCCATTTGTTACAGGATCAATGTGGGGCAACTCGAACTCAGCTAGAAGACCTCATGGCTCACCCACGCCAATTTCAGGTTTCTTCATCTGCCTTTGCTTTCTCAGGCGTGGCATCCTCTCCCCAAATCAATTTCAAACTTCCCGACTTTAACTCTATAATTTCAGGGCCAAGCTCTAGCAATGGATAATGTTGGTATGAAGGTCATCCCCCTCCTGGTTAATCACAGATGTCATGCTTCTTCTCGTTTTGTTTATTGATTTTTGCAACAATTTATACTATAAAGAATTTTGATGTAGGTTTACTATAAATAATTTTGATGTGAGTTTATTTTCTGAACATTTGCAGTGTCTGCTTATAATTAAGCACAACAATCAACAGAGATAAGATACATGTTATCATTGATGCACATTGCACATCAACAACTGAAGTATGCAATCAGTATCAATGATTTGTTAGTCTACTCTTCCTCACATGTGAGCCAAATCATGCATATCTTCAGCAAGTCCAAGGTCAAATTCGAATCGGTATAGCATTTTTCCTAAGTGACAGCGAGGACACTGCCCAATTAAATTAACTGAGGAAATTATATTGATAAATACATTGATTTTATGTATATTTGTATTCATATATCCATTAATAGGATGTATTAATGTTAGGGTTTTAACTGCTTCTTAGTATTATTTTTATAAGAAATTGTTAAACTATAAACCAGACACTTTAACCACTTTTCCATTTTTGTAAAATTCATTATAATTGCCCATAAAAATAAATAAATATATAAATAGATTTTTTTCAAAACTCCTTTTTTGTTTGTCTATTCTTATTCATACAAACTCCTCTATCTATATCTACAACAAATAGTCAAACTTTGCAGTTAAGTCGAGAAACTAGGATTGGAATTATGCTAGACAATTTATATATAAATCTTCAAAAATTAAACAAAAACATTAAAAAATGGAATTATGCTAGACACAATTTATACATAAGTCTCCAATCATACAATTTATACAATTTAGACATAAATCTCCAAAAATTAAACAAAAACATACAAAAATAGCTACACCATCTTTAGGACCTCATACTAAGAGGATCATTCTAAAATTGTAAATAGATGTTGTCCAGATGGAAAATTCGCAAATGCCCAGAAATCGGTCACTAAATTATCTATTGAAGATGATTGATTTGTCATTGCTGTAATTTCCTGTAACCTCTAATTTCCTCCTATTTATGTATACATATTCTAATTTCCTGTACGTTGATGTCATGTGACTTCGATTGATTTCTTCTAGAGTTGGGAAATCATTAATTTTGCTTCCCATGCCTCAGTGTGAGCCAAAAATTTTATAGATGGGCGGCTAACTTAATTTAGGCTGATTAATTTACCGTGCGACATAGACCTTATTCTTTACGGAATTGTTTGAAAGAATGCTCTACAAAGTTGTAGCTAAATCAAAGGACAAAGGATATAACAGTGTAAAACAGATATTTATGGCGAATTTAACCTAAACAACATTTAAAGTTGAACCTAGCAAACACTAACATAGATATTCCAACCATTAAATTAAACACATTATTACAG
>JZKD02S1597102.1:0-14928 GCA_000966675.3 Picea glauca
AGGGATGAGGTCAAGTATAACCACTTTTGACTCTTGGTTGTGAGAATCTTGATGCATGTGTATTTTGTTTTATAATGTAATAAATACTACATTTTCAAAAAAGGCATTTGTCCGGTGAAAAATTGCAAATTATGTCAACAACCTTAAGCCTTAGAAGAGCTAATATGCAATGAAGACTACAAATTGATTTAGATGATGCTACTAAAGAGCATTCTAATTCTACCAAGCGATGATAATGTGATCTTTCCTCTTGGGAACTTATTATCCTCGTTGAAAGAAAAAGAGGATAAAGAGCAATGAAGATTCAATAAGTGACCACACTCCAACACGATAAGGAGACTAAATGGAAAGCCAACAATAGTTCAACTTGCATATCAGATATCGATTAAGAAAAAGAGGAAAGGAAAATGTTTCAAGAAGCATGGACACAATGCATGGGATTATTTAAAAGAAAAAAAGAAAGGATTATAACCTTGATGAAGAAGAATTATCACCAACCATGAATGTTGGAAAGGAACTCATAATACATAAATAAAAACATTTTAAAAAGGCATTTGTCTAATGAAAGATTGCAAATGATGTCAACAACCTTAAACCTTGGAAGAGTTAATATGCAATGAGGGCTACAAATTAATTCAGATGATGCTACTAAAGAGCATTCTAATTCAACCAAGCGATGATAATGTGATCTTTCCTCTCTCATGAACCTATTATCCCCGTTGAAAGAAAACGAGGATAAAGAGCAATGACTATTCAATAAGTGGCCCCACTTGAGCACTATAAGGAGACTAAATGGACAGCCAACAATAATTCAACTTGCATGAATCTAAGGTGCAAAAGGAACATCATTGGTGCTCAGAGAAGGTTCTACATACGTGAACAAATGGTTATGGCCAACTTGTGAATTTTGGTTGACAAGAGAGATGAAGATCCTACCTTCCAAGCAACCTATACTAAAAGGTTCCATGCACTAATTAGCAATGATTTCAGAGGAGCTGAGATGTAGCTCCTAACCATCACAAATATGGGGTGCTCTTCAAACTTCCATCAAAGAAACTCTTTTTTGTTGAACATTGGTCGCAAGGAGAGTCTCAAAGTTACAAACACGCTTCCAAAAAAGTGTACAGTTAATTACTTCTATATAGTTTATAAGGATTAGTTTTAGAGAACATTACATATTGACCATTAAACTATGAATTTCTAACTTATACTCTATAATTTTGAATATTCACGCTAGTGAACCCATGCACGAGAATAGTTAATTGCACGAGTTATAGTTTTAGTTAATTTCTAATAATGGTTGGTTATGTTTTTTCATCTAACTATGAAGTAACCCATTTGTCCAGAGTTTCTTTCTTTTGGCCTCAGATGCTAGGAGTATCGCCCGCTCCTACATCCCTCTGGGATCATACAGCTGGACTCCTCGAAAATTCTTGAGAACTCAGACAATGAACCAGTGCCTAGTTCACCCCCAACGCCCTCGGCCATCAGACCCGGGAGACCTTGACAGCCTCATCGTTGGACCTCTCTCTCCCTTGAGAGACTTTTGAGTTGTCCACTTCACTCTTGGACATACTCACATATACCTACATTTTGGATCACCATACTTTTGTCACGGTCGTATACATTCTAAGGCTGTACTACAGTAGGTTTCTTTCTTATGTTGTTCTCAGCATTATCTAGGAGATGTGCTTGCACTCCCACATTGCACTTTTATTTGGTGTAACCTTCAATCCTGTTGACCTACTTTTGTGATTATTCGTTGGACATTAATAAAATTATCTTAGCTTATCTTATAGTAGAAAGGAGATATTCAATTGGATAAAAAAGGTATTTGATTGAATGAAAATATAGCTCTCTTTTTTTCAGAGTTATGATATGATAAAATTTCATAGAAAGATGCAAAACAAAAAAAATGAGCAGGCTTCAAAGTAAACATTGCAAATGTGACTTAAAAAAAATAGGAAATAATGTATCAAAACCAATATTATGAATATATAATCGACAGATAGGAGAAAATGCATCAAAACAAATGTCACCCTACATTTGAAGCAAATTTCAAGGGGAAAGATATGCCAGACAATATATGAAGCAAATTTTGTATCAACATGAAATTTGAAGAGTCACAGACAAAAGTTAGGGCAAAATGCCCAATCAAACTACACCTTACAATTTATGTCCAATATGCAAGGCCAGTTTACCAAAAAAAAACAGCCACTACAACATAAGGGCCAAAAACAAGCCAAACTGCATAAGACTAAATATTAACCAGAATGCATCATAGAAAATATTTTTGATCTGAGGCGAAGTTTGTGGAAAATCTACGAACCCAAATATGAGGCGAATTAAGACCAAAATGAAAGAAAGCCAATCCCATACAAAATTCTTCCGGTATGCTAGTCTCATTTAGGGCTAAACTTACCAAACCAACTACGAAAGAATCTCAGAGCAAACTGCAACACCAAACATATACGTGAATCAAAATTCGTCTTACCATATACTTCCAATATGTGAAACAAATTGGAGTAAAACATACAAAGACACCAATCTGAATCGAGTAATCTCGGAGCAAGGTAACACACATATGAACTGGAGGGTACTTTCAAGGTGCGAGACAAATTTAGGGCAAAACCCTCCAATCCAAATATGTGGCAAAACTCGGAGTAAAACAAAGCAATAAGAATGTGAATGGGAGTGCATCAAAGAATTTCTTTTTTTTTCCCGCTTAAACAGGGAGATTTCCCACTTACTCAACTATGAGACAAGTTCGGAGCAAAATGCAGACACCCAAATATGTACAAGAGAAATATCAGACAAAATATGTAAAGAGCACAGCAAAAGGCGAAACAATGAAGTAGGTGGGCATGAAGTTTACTTGTTCTAGCTTCCAGGTGGAATCAGATCCAGTGCAGTTGAAAACTTGGCCAGGAACAACCCTCGCCATTCTTCGAGCTACTAAGTCCAATCGATCAGGAAGCCTCCTTCTAGCCATAGACTCTACCGCAATACCCTTCACCTTATCTGCACTGAAAGCCGGTCTAAAGAGGCCAGAAAGGCACCATGGCACTACAAACTCCAGCAGAAGAAGAATAGAGATGATACATAGCTTCCTCCATAAACCCCCTTTCTTCTTATTCTTGTCAATGTTCTTTTTATCCGCTGTTATTGGTTCTTCATCAGTCTCATCATCAAATATATTTGGACGAGATTTGCCTGTGGAATATAGGGCTGGTGTGGGCACCCTCCTAAACTCCTTCCTTGTCGCAGTAGAGGGCCTATTTTTTGAAATCTCAGAATTAGGCCATTGATTCTCCTTGCCCCACGGTATAGGGGAAGGGCTCATGAAGCTTCTGGAAGGTGAATCAGACGAATTTGATATTGAACTGAAGAGATTATTTGAAGGCCTGAGATCCAATGTGGCATGAAAACTGGCCACACACATTTTGCAGCTGCACTGTGCATCTTTCCTGCAATCTGGAAAATAGCTCTCCCTGCTCACAGACCTCTCCCTGCTTATGCTTCCTTTCCCCATTAACCACCCTGCCTTCTTCATTAGCCCACCACAGCAATATCATACAAATCAACAAAATGTCTCTCTAGTACGCCTGCTCCTCAATGGTCATAGAGACCTCAGCATACCAGCAATATCTGCAGCAGAAACTGCAATGCCCATTATGGGTTTTATTTACCAGTTCCTTGATAGGTCCCCGGATGCCTTAAAAACACGTACCCAGATTCCCTACTGAGATGCCCTAATACTTCAGACTCCTGGATCTCTTGTTTCAGGCAATGGACATCATTTTCCTTGAAATAGTCTCATCCCAGCACCAAAATTGCAAAAATAAGCAGAGAAGTTCTCCTACTAGGTGCCCTGATGGTCTTAAACAGAGGTCCAAAAGCTCCGACCTCCTTTCACTGGCAATGTTCATTGGTTTCAATAAAAAGAAAAATAATTGTTGAATTTCGGGAATTTGTCGAAGCATGCAGAGGGTAAAGGGTAAAATCAATATGAAGAGAGTAATAGATGAGGAGATAAATGTCTCGCTTCCCAATCGTTACAATCCTTTCTCCCTCTTCTTCTCGTCCTGGATTTGAAATTTGAACTGCTTTGGACAACGGTCATCAAATTCTCCCCCACTCGCATTTCATTTCATTTCATTACCCACTCGCATTTCATTTCATTACACTACATTAGAGTATAACTTATTTTTTCACAAGCACCTATCTTTCAAGGCATTCTTAACTACAAAAACTTTAAGTGTTTGGTAAAACCGATTGGTTCCACGCACACACGTTTGCTACATAATTCGGGGTTATGTATTTTGTGCAGTCCCCTTTTAGAACGGTGTATGTTTGGGCATAGTATATATTTTATGTATAAGGTTTGGAAACTATTATATTTGTTATTATATGGTAAGTAATTAATCTAGAGAAGGTATAGTTCAAAGTTTTTTATGGATTTTTAAAGGTTTTGTTTTTTTTTCTCCTCGATTCGATTATTAGAACTATATATATATTTTTTAAATTAATTTGTTTTGTTTAATTTCAATTTTATTCCTAAATTTATGGTTTTTCCATCATAGTCTTATTCTTATGTGATTTTTCTCTTTTCTTTTTTATTATTGGTATTAGTAATTTATTGTTTATTTTAGATTTTTTTCTAATTATTATTATTATTATTGTCTATTATTCCAATATAACTAATCCAATCTTGATGAATAGTTAACTTGTTTGAAATCTCTTCTTTTAATATTTTCCACTTCAATTTATTATCAAGATCTTTTATTTTAATTTTAATTTTTAATATTTCTTACTAAATGGTTAGATTCCTTATTTTAATTTTAATTTTTAATATTTTTTACTCAATTGTTAGATCCCTTATTTCTTACTTTATTATTCTTTCACAACGTTCTCTTCTTCTCTCAACTGCTGTCTCTTTTGTTCTTATCCTATAAATATATTCTTTTGCATACTCTTTTCTTATTATTGAGCTTATGTTGTCCGTGATGATGGGTTGAGTGTCCACTCAAAACGTTTAATGTTTCAAAATTGTCTACACAGTTTATCTCTAGAAAGTTTTATGGCAAATTTAAGAGTCCTCAAAACCCTTAAGGGCATAGAAGAATTATGTCTTTGGAATTTTGATTCATGAAACTATGCAAATCATTCAAATTCCTAGTAGATTTACTCCCTAAAACTTCATTAGAAAGGAGATCATTTTGGATAAAGGATATTCTACATCGTATTTTGAAGAATTTGACCAAAAATAACTACAAAACTTAATGGTAACTATATAAAAAAGTAATAAATTAATTGATGTGAAATTTAACAAACTTAGAGTTGTTTGAAAGTTTTTTTTAAGTAGGTGTAAGATGTTTTTGGACTTCGTGTTTTGGGTGATTAATGGTTTACTCATCTTTATGAGCACAAGAAAGATAAAAAATAATGTTGTAAATGTAAGAATGATGTTATGAAAACTAGAACTACAACATGTGTTTTCGATTTGATTTTCAATGTTTCAAAACAAGGAATTTATTTTGCAGTATTTCATGGTCGAGGTTGAAAATATTATATTGTAATCTTTCGCAATTTGACATATTGTCAAAGTTTTTTTAATGTAATTACATGAGATGTTTTTGAACTCAACGTTTTTGGGTGAATGATTCACCCATCCTCAAGAGCACAATGGAAAGATCAATAAATGATGTTGTAAATATTGTAAGAGTGTTCTCGTGAAAGCCAGATCTACATTACACTTCAATTTGACTCTGAGTTGTTCAAAACAATGAACTTCTCTTGCAATATTCTCTTTATAGACGTCGAAAATATTAAAATGTAAAATTTCATAGTCGGACATGCTATCAAAGTTCATTTGGATGTAACTATCTAAGAAGTTTTTGAACCCCACTTATTGGGTTGACACTTGTCCCTTCCTTAGAAGCACAACAAAAAGATGAAGAAATATTATTGTAATGTTGTGCAGGTGTTGTTATGAAAGCCAAATTTGCAACATGCCTTTTCAATTTGATTCTTAGTTGTTCAAAACAATAAACTTCTTGTGTAATACCCTTTGCATAGAAGTTGGAAACAATAGAATGGAAGCTTTCATAGCTTTAGACATTGTCAAAGTTCTTTTGGATGTAACCATGTGAGATGTTTTTGAGCCCATCATTTCAGGGGAATGCTTCACCCATCCTTAAGAGCACAACTAAAAGATTAAGAAACATTGTTGTAGTCTTGTGACAACATTGTTCTGAACGTTGGACCCACAATACTCCTCTTCCATATGATTCTTAGTCATACTATTGTTAATATACTCCTTATAGAGGTTGAAAATATTTAAAGTTAATATTTCATAGTTTGACATATTGTTAAGGTTCACCATGAGAGGTTAATCAGGTTAGTGAAAGTGAGGTATTGTTTTATCCCCCACTAAGGTTCAAATATCATAGAAGTGGTCGGTTCACCTTTGCATGGGTGGCTGAAAGGTGGTAGAAAAACCATCATGGACAAGTTTAAGTTGGGTCAAGTTGCCTAATGATCTCCAAATTTAAAAATCACAAATGGTCTCCCACCCGCATGCAATGGCCATATTTAGTTTTTGGGATTAAGAATCTTGGATGATTCATCTGGAAGCTATATTAATCCATTATATTAATCCATATTGTCAGAGTTCTTTTGGATGTAACTTTGTGAGATATTTTTGAGCCCAACATTTGGATGAATGCTTCACCCATCCTCGGGAGTATAACAAAAAGATTAAGGAACAATGTTGTAGATGTTATGGAAGTGGTGTTATAAAGTCATATCTACAATGCGCCTCTCCAATTTGATTCTTAGTCATTCAAAACAACAAATGTATCTTGCAATATCCTCTCCTTGGAGGTTGAAATTATTAGAAAGTAATGTTTCATAATGGGTCATATTGTCATTTTGGATGTAACTGTGTGAGATGTTTTTGAGCTTTCCATTTCAAATGAATGCTTCACACATCATTTAGAGCACATAAGAAAGATTAAGATACAATGTTGCAAACATTGTACTAGACCTACAACATGCCTCTTCAATTTGATTCTCGGTGGTTAAAAAGAAAGAACTTCACTTGCAATATCCTCTCCATACAAATTGAAAATATTATAATGTAATCTTTCATATGGTAGTAAAGAGGTAAATATGACGAAACTCTAGAGATTATCCTCTTCAATTACATACTCATTGGAGATAACTAGGCATATGTGTGGTAGTAAAGATGCAAATTTGAGTCACCTTAAGCCATGGAAATATTTCTAAAACCCTTACTTGATTTCAAAACTAGCCATTGCATAGGGCAAAGCCACCATGAAATACACATAATAGAAGATGAAACAAAACCTCGGATAATAAAAATGGAATCCACTTATATTCAAGTAAGTAAGGAGGGAAATCATTTTAACCTTGAGAAAATTTATTTGTTTAGCTGCATTGAAGCCAACATTACACCATTTTGCCTTGCAAAGTGATGGGAGCCAAGATCATTGCTAAGTTAGGGTAAATCCAAGACATATTGTGGAAGTTGAGGCCACCATTTTCCACTCAAGCTCTGAAATGAAGAGAGTAGGTCGCTTATCAAGACATTAAAAAATGAATCTTGAGTCCCATCTATAATGGTTGGAAACTTGTGTTTAATGCCACTGTTATTTCATATTATAACTTTTTATGACTAGTTGGTAGATGATGAAAGATTCCACAACTTGTTTGTTTATTCACATTGAAAGCAAGTTACCTAACCAAATCTTTCCCAATGAATGTTTCCTTAGTTATGATGCCAAGAATTAGCCTCTAACCATATCTTTTTTGGAGGGTATGGCATGACCCTAGTCCTCATTATCTCTTTGGCTTGCTTAACTATGAAGATATGACTCCATGGAAGATGAGATACATGCTTGTCATTATGTAGAGAGAGGTGAATCCTTCTTTTGGTGGTCTACCCCACAATATTAATACCACATGCACAATAAATCCTAGAAGAAATTCACACTACCATTGAAATGATAGAAGCAAATTCAATCCCAATATTTCTAGGCCAATAATTGTAGTTGACAAATAATTATTACATAACAATCTCCATCCACACCATTTTGTGTATCATAATCATTTCCTCTCCCAATGGATTCATTAATCCTCGGTGAGAAATTTTTTTCCCTTATGAAAACAATTTGTTAAAATACTTTAGCTGGGAAAATATGTATCATGCCTTGAGATACACCCTTGTGTCAACCAAACCTTGAACGATGCTTGGAAAGGAGTCCTAAGCCATTTCACCAAATCCAAATGGTAAATCGTGTGTAAACAAAATGTTAATTGAGGCAAGAGATTGCATCTAGCGGTATCCTATGTGAAACATCCTTGTGGCATCCCTATGATGATCCATTTGGTAGATTGAACCCATGAAAACACAAAGGATAGACATTATTCATAGAAGAATATGGAAAGTCACAATAAAATGGGAACATGTGACAAGCAAGGTGATATGACTTTGCCAAGTGGAGGCATATGCAAAAGCTCTAATATTATCAATAATACATTTATGCCTTATCAAACAACATCTTAAATACCAAGTAATATTCTAATTTGTTTTTTATCAACACTAAATTAATGATAAATCAATAATTTTACCTACACCATATCCCATATCTCATATCTCGTGTTTACAACAACAATAATAATAACACTAAATTTAAAATTTAAATTAATAACATAAATTTAATTTAAAACTAACTCAACTAATCATATGACTAAATTACATACAAATAATCTCTTAACCTATTGTAAATGACATCTGCAACATTCATAACCAAATTATTCATTGTACATAATATTCCATCCATAACTAAACTCCACAACAAAACATCCAATATCAACAATAAACCTTGCACAATGAAATTATCTATTTGTATTCTGAAAAATCAAACTAAGCACCATCTTTCTCATTTTTCAAATTTATGTCCAACCTTCAATTATCCTATGAATGAAATTCAATTAACTCTATAATTTTTCCACCTCTATTTCGTAGCTACACTTACCAAGATCTAACATTAGGTTCACACTTACTTATAGGTAAATAAAGGCTAAGATTAGCCACACAATCCACTCTCGACCTGATCCATGATATACAATGTGGTGTTTAATATCTATCTCATTTTCTTATAATTTGATCATATAAATATTTTTTTTTCGAGGATATAATGTTTGGAAAAACCCCTAGGTACGTCTCCTCATTTTAAGGATGGTACTCAAAGTAAACCCTAAATTCTTTAGTGCACAAGGTCATCAACAGTGAGGGATCAAAGCCATTACAACAATATGATCACAATGAGTTCAACATGTCACTTACAATAATAGAACGTGGGTGTTGAGGATAACACTCCAACCCACAACCACTCACACTAAACCCAATTGAAAAATAATAAGAAATTTATATCCATATAATCAAATAAATAACCAATTCATATCATACAAATGGCATTCAACATCTACCTCATGCTCTTGCAATTGCTCTCTCTCTCTCTACATACATATTGTTGGCCCTCGACCAAGTTTTTGAGGAAACCTTGGTCAGGTTTGGACCACTTTTGGACTTCGACAGGTTGGTCGAAGATGGAGCACCCAGGCAGAGCTAAGATCGCGGATCTCACTTATTTTGCGGGATATGTGGACCCAACAAGGGGTTCCTTAGGGTTTTTGTAATGGGTTATGGGATTTCATCCCATGGGTTTACCCATGATTAGGCCTTATTGTAAAAGTATAAATAAGTAAGAATGTAATGTAGAAAAGGGGTAAATAGCTTGGAAGGCTAAGTGCAAGTAGTTCTGAGTTGCTTTGTGCAACATAATGTGTATGTAAGGCTATGTGCTTGATAAAGGAGTTGGCTCTGTGCCTTGACCTAATTTTGGGAAGGAGGATCTGGTGCTTAGTGTGCAGATCTCCTGTCCTCTGTGAAGCTTGGCACTGTGGCTTAGTGCACAAGAGTGGAAGAATGTAAGAGATGGAAGAATAATAAAAAATATGAAGCAATTGTTGGATGTAGCCCCACACTGGGGTGAACCACATATATCTTGTGTCTTTGGTTTGCTTTGTGCTTTGTTGGTTATGTTATGAATCTGCTAAGTGCTTTTCTTATTATGTATGTTAGATAGATCTGTTGATGCTTAGTGCTTAGTTGTGTTAAGAATGAATGAATGTTAGATCTAACTCAGTGCTATGTGCTAAATGATTGAAGTATCTTTATTGTTACTACGTCGATCTATCTTAGGGTTTTTTCTACAATGTTAATAAAGCTAATGAACTAATGCATATCACCTTCTAAGTGTTGTTAGAATACTCTGCGAAGTCTTATTATCACAGATTTGTGTCCCAACTTGGTTACAGACACCTCAGTCCTGTAACCCCCCCTGCTTCTACCTCGGGTGAGACTTCGACTGCTTCGCAGGTGTTGTCGAAAGGGTCGGTAGTTAGGGTTTTGTTGGTGCGATGTTGAAGCGTTGAACCCTGGGTCTGCCCCTGTGCCAACAAATGGTTCCGTTGTCGGGACCTAAAACTGTGATTGCTGGGAATTGAAGTAAGGAAAAGAGAAGCTTTGTTTGTAGATATGTTGTTGTAGTGCACAATATTCTACTTGACTTGCGAAGCTCTGTGCTAAGAAAGAAATCTGATCTGAAGAAAAGAGGTAAGATCTTAAAACAGGTAAAGCTTTATGCCTTGATAAGAGTAAGATAAGTGAAAAATTTTGTTTCGAAAGCATGAATTTAAGTATGCTTAATAGGTTATGTCCTAGTCTGGAAGCTAGGGCATAGTTGGAAGAAAGAGTTGATCTAAGTAAATCTAATAGAAATGAAGAAAGATATGTTATTCCTATGCATAGAAATAATTTTTGGACTAATAAGTGGATGCAGGAACCTGGAAAGAATTTTTACAGATTGCAGATCCAGCACTGTGATCCTAGTATGTAGTACAAAAGAGGTTGGGGAACATATAAGAGAAAAAGAGGATTAACTTTGTGTTATAACTGCAGAAGACCGAGACATCTTGCTAAGGAATGCCCTGACACAGGTCCTATTTGTATTTGTTGTAAAACTGTCGGTCATGAAGTTTAGGATTGTCCAAGAATGATTGTTAAAGTTGAACAAATGAACATGAGACAAGAAAAAGAAAGTCAAGAGACTAAGAGCATGTTAGGAAGCCATAAAGAGAATAGATCAGAGGAAGTTCAGACTACATTAGTGCAGTTGAAAGAAATGATGGATATTCATAAAGATGTCAGTTTACCAGAGATCTTGAAAGCAAAACAATGCAGAAGTGCAAGAATAGAGGACTTCGACATAGATTGTGTCTTTGATGAAGAAACACAAGTGAATATTATGACAGAAGACACTTGGGAAATTTTGGGAAAGCCCATTATGGTACCCTCATTAGAAAGAATAGGCTTATTTAAGGGAAAGATGATAACCCTATGTGGAAGAGTTACTAATGTACCTATTATTATCCATGGAACATTGACTGAAGAGGAATTTGAAGTCATTAAGTTTGTTGAGAACAACGCCCCATTCCCACTTTTATTAGGAAAGACTTGGAATGAGAAAGATCGGATTAGAAGGAAAGCAAAGGAAGAAGGTACAGAAAATAAAAAGCAAGAGCTAAGGGATTTCATAGCTAGAAAAATAGACCGACTAATAGAAGAACGAGAAGATAAATCGAAGCAACAGAAGGCAAGAGAATTAGTTGTCAAGATTGAAAGAATGCAAGAAGGTTTGAAGGACCTACCCATGCAAGAAAGAAGAATACCAACCCTGGAATTAATAAGAGAAGGGATATTAACATTGAACCCTTTGAGAGTACATCAACAATGCGAAGTCACTACTCTAGGAGAAGATAAGAATAAGAATGGAAAGAGGAATCCAGAAGTAGTTAGAGAGAATCAGATCATAGGAAAGAAGGCAAGGAAGCTCAGTAAGAAGAAATCCAAGTTACAAAATCTACAGGAAGCTATAGAGAATAGATGGAAGACTTCACAGACTCAAACCTCGCAAGAGGCAGGTTCGCAGGATTTGAACCTCGTCAGAACAACAGGACCGCGCAGAATGGGACTTCGCCCTAACAAAGCTATATGACAGTTGGAGGCGCCCCGACCATTAGAACGTCACGCCGGAATGGCTAGGAAACACATTTATGGGCGAATGGACCGCTTTTGGGATGTTGAGACCACACCATAATGGAAAGATTCACATTAATGGAAGTATTCCGGCCCATTGGAAGAATCCATTACGATGCTCGCTTATTTAACCCGTCGGACGCTGCGTCAGGACCACTTTTTTCCACCCGTGATTAACTAAGCCAACAAAGAATTGATTGTATTGCAAGTTGTGTTATCATAAACTAGACATCGTTGTCTGTTTTTCTACCCCACTTACCTGTTCGTCTACCCCGACCTGCCCGTTTAACAGTGAGAATGTCGGGCAAACCCACTGAGTTAGAGAAGTCCGTCGAGGAGGTTCTTAAGAAGTTCATGGCTGATAGAGCTATGTTTGAAGGAGTACATGCGTCATCGACCAGGGGACTGAAGGCTTCCCCTTCGATTGGATGACGTTCTGGTCGTGTCAGCCCCGCGATTGAGCAGCAAAGTAAGCATTGCGACGATCTGGCTAATGCGAAGCAGATCCCGTCAATCTTACCAGACTATATTCCATTGTTGGTTGGTGCGGTTAACCGTGACAACATCCCACATGACTATGAGTACACCCTGATCACCGCGTACATCCCAAAAGGAATACACGTAGTTGGGAGTTAGTTAGGACAGATCCCACTACTGAAGAACATCGACTTCAACCTTGGAGATAGAAATAACTATGTTATGCTCGCACCCCACCGATACCTCACAAAGACTACTGGGAAGAAGCCTCTCCTGGTCTCCCAGCCATGGAGGATGCTTCCACGGACATCTTGCAGAGATATGGAGCGAAACAGGAGGAGTTGTATGGAAGGGTCGAGAAGGAACTGAAGGAAATACAACAAGCTATTCAATTGATCCGCGCAGTACCTACTGCACCTTCTTCATCACAAGTTGCAGAATTGGGGGATGAACCCACCCAATTGAGAAGACTTGCAGATGCGACTGAGGCTCGACTTCAAAAAGTCCAAGAAAAAAAGGAGAAGGCTACAAAAGCCTTGAAACAAGAGAAAGAGGAAGTCTTAGAGAAATTACGTGTAGCGCGTTACTGTGTAACTGCCTATGAAAATGAAAAAGAAGAGTTTCATGTGATGGTACAGGAGGAAAAAGTTTAGCTACAGAGAGAAAAGGAGCAGTTGCTTGCAGAATGGGCCATGCTTGAGGAATCTGTCAGTAAATCACTTTGCTCTATGCCAAGCTTGGCACAGGAGGAACATGAGTTGGTCGAGGTTCAAGTGGTGAAGCTCGTTGAGGCCATCCAACAACTTCAAGCAAGGATAACAGAGTTGAAAACCCAAGTAGTACCAAGCACCCCACAGAAAGTGCACGATCAGAGGGAGGAAGCCACTAAGAATGCAGTTACAAGAATCACAGCTCTCGCATCAAAATGCAAATAGCTGAGCGATAGAAGCACGTAGATTTACAAATGCCTCACAGAATACCCAGAGCTAAGGAAACTGGAAGCGTAGTTATATGAGGCGCAACAACATGCCTCCTCTGTGCAGGTGCAGATGAGGCTAATCATCGTAGTTGAAAGAATGAAGAGGTCCCAGGAAAAACGCGCGGTGAAACAACAGATTACTGTCATACAGGGCAGAGTAATGGAAGTCGCGTAGAAACTACAACCTATGTAGGATGAAGCCTGCAAGGTGTTTGAAGAAATTGAAGGACAAGACTCACAATTGGACCAAGTGGTTGCGACAAAAAAACAACGCCCAGAAGGGCCTGTTACAGAGCAATTGATCCAAGAGCTCATTGAGCAGGAGGCTCAGGCGAAGCAGGAATTCGAGGTTGCTCGAGTGAAGCTTGAGGCCTTTGAAGCGACATTGACCAGACCTGAATGACTCGGGACGAGTCACGGGTGAGTGTTGGGGGCTTGATGGCCCTCGACCAAGTTTTGAGGAAACCTTGGTCAGGTTTGAACTTCGACAGGCTGGTCGGAGATGGAGCGCCCAGGCAGAGCTGAGATCGCGGATCTCACTTATTTTGCGGAATATGTGGACCCAACAAGGGGTTCCTTAGGGTTTTTTTAATGGGTTATGGGATGTCATCCCATGGTTTTATCCATGATTAGGCCTTATTGTAAAAGTATAAATAAGTAAGAATGTAATGTAGAAAAGGGGTAAATAGTTTGGAAGGCTAAGTGCAAGTAGTTTTGAGTTGCTTTGTGCAACAAAATGTGTAAGGCTTTGTGATCGATAAAGGAGTTGGCTCTGTGCCTTGACCTAATTTTGGGAAGGAGGATCTAGTGCTCAGTGCATAGATCTCTTGTCCTCTATGAAGCTTGGCTCTGTGGCTTAGTGCACAGGAGCAGAAGAATATAAGAGATGGAAGAATAATAAAGAAGATGAAGCAGTTGGTGGACGTAGCCCCACACTAGGGTGAACCACGTATATCTTGTGTCTTTGGTTTTCTTTGTGCTTTGTTGGTTATGTTATGGATCTGCTCAGCGCTTTGCTTATTATTTATGTTAGATAGATATGTTGATGCTTAGTGCTTAGTTGTGTTAAGAATGAATGAATGTTAGATCTAACTCAGTGCTATGTGCTAAATGATTGAAGTATCTTTATTGTTATTGCGCTGATCTATCCTAGGGTTTGTTCTGCGATGTTAATAAATCTAATGAACTAATGCATATAACCTTCTAAGTGTTGCTAGAATACTCTGCGAAGTGTTATTATCACAGATCTATGTCCCAGCTTGATTACAGACACCTAAGCCCTGTA
>JZKD02S1597102.1:55452-66990 GCA_000966675.3 Picea glauca
ATTTTCCCAACATGTTGATGGTTGAGGGGATTGATGTATCTGAAGTCCCTTATCTGAGACCTAAAGGGAATATGCCTCTCTCTCTAACTTTTGAGTGGAGTTGTGGCACAAGTCTTGAGATAACAGATTGTGTTGAATATGAGGATTTGATTGAGAAGGCTTTTCATTGTCTTGTGGAGGCTCACTATAGGATTTTGAAATTATTTGATGGTCTTCATTAGAACCAACCCACCAAGTGGATTTTCGATGCTTTATGATCTTCTTGGAATCTTTGGGACAATGGGATGCAAGATGACCTGTTTCAAAACAAGATTTGCAATGCAAGGAGACTCTCTCGCAATCAAGTTTCTAAGGCCAAGAGTAATTTTTACCAGTAATAATAAATTCAATTAGGAATCCTTTATTGAATTCCATTTCCACGCAAATATGGGAATAAGTAGAGGTGCCTCGTAGTTTCACAACTTGTGAAGTGGAACTTTCCTAATGTCGAGCCAATGGATTCGAGAGAGGGAAAACCCCTAAAATGCAAGGGCGGATTGGGAAGTCTCACCCAAACTGGCGCTGAGGAGAGAATGTCGGAAGATGGATTGAAAGAAGAGACCAAGGTTTCATGCACAAACCCGAGTTTCCCCAAAATCATGGACCCGAGTTGAATATTAGATCCCAATCTTTTTGAATATCAAACTCAACAATGAAGACTCCTTTTGCACAAGGATGAATGAAATATTGTTGTTGCATGATAGGGATCCAAGTAACAAAGATCCAATTGCTAAGATTTTCTAACTTTGGCCAAAAACCATTGAAACGACATACCAAACTCACAGATCTGTAATATTCCTCCTATTCATCATCATCTTGTCCCATGGGAATGACAAGAGATGGGGCTTCCTGAACCAAAAAAGGAGAAGAAGAGGGAGCAGAGACTCTTTGAACAATATCTCGAAAAGAAGCACCAGACTGCAAGATAGAACCCAACTTTGACACGAAAATGGAAGGAACGACCCCATGAATTGGGGCTCCAACAACAACGATTGAGTCCACCTCCATGACTTTCAAAGGAGGTTGGAACGAGGACACTACAACCAATGCTCAAGGGTCATAAGAAGCCAGGGTTAAATCCTAGCTGCTGCGGACAAAAGCCAGAGCGACTCCATCGCAATTTCTAGTATCGGGATTACATTTTAATATTTAATTTTAAAAGTAGATTTTTATGCAGTTTCAAATGAAAAATGATGATTCTTGGATATCTCTTAATATATTTGTGCTCATGCATGTCTCCTATATATATTTAATGGCATGCTTTGTCATTATTTCTAATTTCTACTTGGTATGACATTATACAATAATTTCATGGCATACCATTAATTGAGTAAAATTCAATTTGTCAATTGCATAAATGTTACAAATACATGTAAGTGTACACTCTACAAACCAATGTAAGAAAGAAAGCTTGAAATTTGGAAGCCATTTTCATTTCCAAAAACAAAATTTTGGCAGCCTCTCCCACCCACAAATTCAACGTTACGACTATTTGTTCCACTATCTTAGTCCACTTGTCCTTGTCCTCAAATACATCTACTTGTGTTTATCGGTGAATTTACATACATGTTTTGAAGGAAAGCTACATCTTATTGCATAAGACAAAGGATGAAGGTTTTTCCATTATCAAAATTCCTTGTTAAACAACGACATTGCCATTGATAAACTGATTTTCTATGATAGTTGAGGTGCATCCATTCCTAGTTGCTAAGAGTGGCATTTCTAACAATGAGGATTTCAATGATGTAGGCTTGAAGGAGTTATTTGATAACACAATGGATTGTAGTCCATGTTCTAGCCTCAATATCTCATCTCCAATTGATTCAACAACGATAACAATCATCAAGGTGGCAAAAGTCAATGGTTTTTGACCTATTCTAGAAAACTTGAGTTGTCATGTTGAAAGGGCATGTAGTATGGTCAGGTTGCATGTTCTATGTTTGATGCTAGAATGTTAGAACTATTCAATCCATCCAAGGGATGCACCACAATATAGAAACTAGTGATGAGGTGGACATGGAGGGATCAAATGCTTCTTAAAGGCTACAACACAACTAGAATTGTTATGATGAGTCACCGGATCATCTTCCTCCTTTCCATTGTGGAATGAACAATGCAACCCTTTTCGAAAAAAATGCTCAACCACAAAAATGGTGGGTCAGAACCTATATCTTCATTTCATATTTCAATAAAAGCTATGAAGTTGTTAATGACAAAGGACTTGTTACAATTTCCTCTAAGTTCAATGGTTTGATTAATTAGCAGGAATTCCACTTAGCTGGTATAACAATGCCTCTTTGTTTTGATATAATGCTACCATTTGCCAAAAAGTTGCATAAAACAGAGTGAGCATGTTCATGTATGAGACATTGAATAGAGGATTTGTAAAATATTCATTGATAAGAGATAATGGCAGGCAAACACACAAAAATGGAGGGTCAGTTGAACCAAAGAAATACATCCATTGGTGTGCAGGCCATATACATGTGATATACATGTGACCTTCAAAGTGTTTGATGGGAGAGGCACATACCAGAGGAGAGGTAGATGGTTTTTAAAAACAAGTCGTACACTTAGACAAGTTTCATGGTGGTTTTTGAAACCAAGTCATAGACTTGGACAAGTTTTACATGAGGAGTGGGAGAGACACGTACAAAGTATAAGTAGACATGTAGACATCAATGACGGAAGGGCAACTTAGAAGTAGAGGTAAACCAAAAGTAGTCATCTTGAACCAAGTGGTTTCAAGAGGGCTAAGTTTTGGGTAGAAACCCTCCCTAAAGAAATGCCATTGGCATAATAAATTCAATCATAAAAAACATTCTCTTAGAATAGAACAAACCGAGCAATGTCTTCTTACTCAAGTGTTAAACTTCATATTTTTGTTAAGGAAATTGGGACAAAGACTCATTTATTTAAAGTTACTAAATATATATATATATATATACCTTCCTTTTTCACATATCCTATCGTTATCAACCTTGATTCTATGTTTATCAAATATTTCATCAAATTTATATTTAGTTTTGTAAACCCACTTACATAATATAAATTTCTTATTTTTTTACCTTTAAAAAATTCTACTAATTCTAAAGTAAAAATTCTACTAATTCCAAGGTTATCAACCTTGATTCTATGTTTATCAAATATTTCATCAAATTTATATTTAGTTTTGTAAACCCACTTACATAATATAAATTTCTTATTTTTTACTTTTAAAAAGTTCTACTAAATTCTACTAATTTTACTTTCACTTAATATAATTTATCTCTACTTTTATCACATGATTTCACTTAAATTTATTTGTGAGAATTCTATAGTTTAACCCATACAATCATATTATTCATGAGTGGACAATTAACTTCTACACTCTCAACATATTTATGATTTGCAACTCCTCCACTTCCATACCTTTATTAAAGATGTGTTACTTTTTTCTACCCTATCCCATACTTTTTGGGCTTTACTAATATGGAGCTTACACCGACTCCTATTATGATGTCTACTCCTATTACTATATATATATATATATATATATATATATATATATATATATATATATATATATATAATTCTTCTATTTTTAAGTAAATTCACTTACTCTTATTGTTTGTGTATGCTTAGGTTTTATGATAAACTTTCAGTACTAAAGTTTAAAATTGGATTAATAAAAACATATTCATTGAAAGCAAACAAGCATTTGTGTGTGACTTTGATGAGAAGAGGACCATATGAAAGGGTCTTTGAAACCTATGGATTGTGCTAAATCTTTTTATCTTTTCACTTCTCTTGCTTTTAATTAATATAAATGTTTTTCCAACTTTTTAATGGATTTTTGTTGTTGTTTTTCAATTCTTTCTTAACATAATTTTATTATAATTATTGCTCAGTTCGAATTTCTTTCTTAACATAATTTTATAATTATTGCTCAGTTCGAATTTGAATGGGTGAGAGAGATTATTTTTGCAACCTCTTCTTTCTCCCATCAAGTCTATGCCTAGACCGCCAAACCTCCTAAGTAGTATATGCTTTTAGGTTTTTAGGTTAAATCCTTAGCACCTAGCGCACAAGCGGTCAATTCAATAGGTGAAAATAGGTCTTAATTAGGGCAAGTAAAGGCAACACTACTCTGATCGATATAGATGCTTATTTGATTGATTGAGTAGTTGGATCTGCCAAGTGCATCTTTTTCTATTACCTTATAATGATTGCAATGCAAAGACAAACAAGTACAATTATGTATACATTTCCACATTAAAAAAAAGTGATAGTTAAAACCTCTTTCCATCCATTCATTGAAGTTGTTTTGAGACATGTGCATCAACATTGGCATCATTCATTCACTAATGGCTTCAACAAAAACTATCACGTTAAAATTCACAAAGAAAATTAGCGAAAGACAATTTTTGTTATATTGGAGTTCCTTTTAATACAAGGTCAAGCAAATTAAGCTCACTACTTTGTATACAATTTTTAACCCATTTTTCTTAAACATTTTGGAAGATCGTTTAGAATTTTAGGTAATCTATTTAGATGACTAGGTTTTGTATGGATTTTATTCTTAATAATGTGGATAATTAAGAACCATGGTGCCAAATGAATGTTATTCTTTTTCTTTCACAAATTGATAAAGACACATGATCATAAAAACTAAAGTTATTTAATCTAACTTTAATCTGAATTAAGTAAAAGTATTTATTAATATAATGTTTAAGGGATTATTTACATTATTTGGTTACATGAATTACTTATATATATTTTTGTTAAGTACTAAAGTTTTATAAATACAATCACCACAAAATATGCAAATAACAATATATAAAACAAAAAAAAACTCATTTATTTATTATCAAACCTTTAGGGTAGGGAAATATATAGAATAGATCATATTAGGGAAGGGATCCACTCATGTTCACTTGCCTCTTCGAGGGGCAACCTCCTAATGAGCTACCACTCCAAATACAATACTTCTTGACCTCCCATTACATTTAATGAACCCCTTTATATAGTGCTACCAACCACCTAAGAACATTCTAGAAGATGAACCTTATAATAAGTCCTCTTACATTTGTTATGTTCGCACTAATATATCTAACTACCATAGTGGATCTTATATAATAATATAGTGGACCTATTCCACATTACATTGAATGACCTTCACTATAATCACTATGGGCCCTTCATATATATATATATATATATAGATATCATTTGCCCCCTTTTTTTTGTAAGTTAGAATTTTATATTAACTTCTAAAAACAACATATATTACAATCATATTGTCCCTATGCTTGGGTTGCCAACTAAGGAAACCAACCCAAGCTCAGGACTAGTCAAAAGAAATGTCTACCCTCGAGGGGCCAAAAACTTAGAAAGTTCGACTGTTTACCGAGACATAAGTAAAAACATTAACTTGAAAACAAAAATGGAACTTGTAACTAAGGAGGAGGATAAGCATTGGTTCACGTAGTAGCCGAGCCATAGTCCAAATTGTCAGTATGATTGGTCCTACGACGTTGATGAGGAATGAAAGGCCATTATGGGATTATGATAGAGTGTCTTGGCTCCTCCTGGGCACGTTGACGTTGTTAAGGATTGGAGCAAAGATCAATCAATAAGTTTACCTTTTGGTCCCACATTTCCATCTTGTACCATTTGTCCCCTTGTTCACAACGGATCTCAAAGGTAACTCGTAGGTGGTCCTCCATTAGCCTAGCAATCCATGGCTCCACCTCATAATTGTTGTTCTTGACACCATGTTGAGGATGCGATGAAGGATTGTGGAAGAGGGGCATTCCTAGGGGGATAGTGACATGCTCATATTCCATGACTAAGGGCATGTTCTATAGTGGAGGCCTCAAAGAATTCCCAACGTCCAAGACTAGTGCATCCTCGAGTTCATACCATTCAACCATACATCCCCAAACCATGTCGTTGTCCAGAGCCTGCTTCAAATCATGTTTGTCTTCTATCATAGTTAAATTGGCTTGAGAATCATTAGCATGGTCTTCAAATGTCCAGACTCACTACCCCTGTCGTTGGTCGAGGATGTTGGACTACCCCGTCGATCTCCAAATCTGCTAAAGGACCCGAAACCTCTTCGCACTCTTGAACACTCACAAGGCATGATAAGGATGAGGAAGCACACAATTCGAGGGAGGGAATTGGACAATCATGAGAACAACGGGAGGAAAAGGTTTAGAAGGCTCTTGAATTAGACGTGGAAGAGCATGAGAATACAACTTAACAATCCACAACTCCATCAAAATAACCCTACTCTCCTACCTGCGTAATCTAACCATATTAACTTCCAACACAAGTAGGTTGTAAATTTCTTTCTTGTCACCAATACCTAGAGCTGACACTCTATAGCTCACATGCAACATGATGATAATCATTTTAATGAACATGAAAGAGAAATTAAACCAATTGTCAACCACCTGTATCCATTGAAGCTTGGGTCGCCATATGCCACGACCTTTCACATTCATATGACTATCATGTAAACACACATTACACCCATCTAAAAAATCATCTAATCTCCACACACATCACACATCATCTGACCCATTTTTAACACACATCATCTTACCCAATTTTAAGTTACATAAATTATTTATACAAATTTAATTGTATATATACTCACATCATCTATAGCACAAAGTGGTTGTTGATTAAAGAAATGAAGTTGGAATACATTAATCCTTTTAAAACATAAAACAAAGTCACATAAATTATTTGTACAAATTTAATTGTATATATACTAACATCATCTATAGCACAAAGTGGTTGTTGATCAAAGAAATGAAGTTGGAATAAATTAATGCTTTTTAAACATAAAACAAAGTCACATAAATTATTTGTACAAATTTAATTGTATATATACTCACATCATCTATAGCACAAAGTGGTTGTTGATTAAAGAAATGAAGTTGGAATAAATTAATGCTTTTAAAACATAAAACAAAATTTGGTTGAAACATCTATTTTGGTTTATCTAAAATGAATCAATATATTTTTCATGTTTAAAAATTATAAAATGAATTGTAAGTCAAATAATTTGGAATGGTTTATAATTTTTTTTACAAATTTAATTACATAAATGTTCACATTATTTAGTTTACACTTTTTTCCAACCATATGAATTACGGGTATAAAATCAAATATACTTACATCATATAATTTGCAAAGTGATCATTGACTTAGTAAAATTTTTAAGTTTGAATGGCTTTTATGTTATTAAAAAATTAAAATAAAATATTATTTAAATATTTATTTGGTTTATCGAAATAAAACATTATAATATTTATTTTTAAAATTTATATAATAAATTATATAAAATAATTTGTAATTTAAAATTAAATTTTTATTTTTATTTGATATAAAATTAATTAATTTTTAAAATAAAATAAAATTGAAAAAAATTATTTGAATCACTCTGCCATAGTTTGAATTACAATACCATAAATGAAAGAGACATAAATAACCAAGTGACTCTTTAATAAAAATGTAGAATTATTTATCTAAATATTTATTGTGCACAAATGCATATCAACTTTTTTTTAAGTAAGTAGGATCTATATTAATATTGAAAGAGTGTGCTCGCATGAGTGTAGATCGATTGGCAAGTGTAGTGTAAATGGAAGGAAATATGTAAAAATAGGTCTCAAGGTCAATTCTCACCCCGATTTACCTGTGCTCCATTCTTGCGGGCTGCGTGGAAGCACTTGGGGTTATAGTGGTAGCAGACGGGTATCGACCGCGTGTCACGCGAGTACGAGAACCGCGAGTTGCCGATTTCCCGAGTACAAAAAAAAAAAAATTGTATTGACATAATGTACTTATATGTTTATGGTGGTTCAAATACCAAGAAATGCCTAGATAGACTTCTGAAATTAAGAGGTGCCAAGTTTGTGAGCTTGTCTTTGGGAGAAAACCAGGCCAAAATTTGAAAAGAAACAGTCTGAAAAACATAAATCTAAATAACCAACAATCGGTAATGGCAATTAGGAGATTCCTAATAACTTGAATGTACAAAACCTGGAACATAACTATATTAAAAAGGTTGGATTTCATGTTAACCAGTGGCATGAGGATCCTGGGAGGTCAATGGGACAACAACATTAAGATGCCCAATAACTGAAGAAGACTCCGCCCATGGTCGACCAGTGGCAGGAAGTTGGAAGGAGCTGCCATGTCGCTTGGAAATCCAGGTGACCACCAAGATGAGATGAGCATTACGCACCTCCAGAGTCTCCATACGATGCTTTAGCTGGTGGAAATCTTAGTCTTTGGGTAGCATCCCTAGTGCCACCTTCATTTTGGTGTGCTAGTAAAGCTCAAGAGTCATGTAAAACTTTGAATTTCGGGTTCTGGTGCAACTGAGATCCGCTATGATACCTCCCACATGATGTTCAACCTCCTCGTCATCCTTGAACTTTCTTACCAATTTGACTTCCGCTTCTAGGGCCGACATGGTCGCCTGGTTCTCCTGAGGGACAAAATCCTGATAAAACTTGAATGTTGCAATGGCCTCCTTACCAGCATGCGACGCGCCAATAGGGGAATGATGAGTTCTACTCCCACTAAGGGGATGAAGCAATAGTTTCATAGATAGACCAACCGAAAACAAGAACATACTAGAGCAAGTATCTAAGCCAAAACACTTTGGAAGCCTTAGCCTATCCCGAGAGACGATTTAACTTCTTCATGGACATCATACTCGCAAGAGAAGGGCATACCTTACTTTTAATGCAACGTCTGGTCATGAGCAGGAATATTATGCAACGTCTGGTCATAAGCAAGAATATTATGCAGCGTCATGTGCGAGGAGCTTGAATCGTGTGAGCCATCTTTCCACCCTTCAACCTCATAACCACCTTCATAACCTCATTTGTCCTCCACACATAGTTAAGTATGGGAGCCTGGACACCACAAGCTGCCACTTCTTACCTTGACAAGTGGAGACGTGTGGTCATCTCCACCCTGTGACACCCCATCCAAGAACAAATGCATATCATCTTAATTTCTTTACAATCTTTACTTCTTTTGACCATGGCTTTTTTCATTTAAAAAACATACACATTGTAAAGTTAAAAATAAGTTTCTTAAAAAAAATAAAATCATTGATAACTTTTCCAAAAATACATGGATTAAGATCTTAGGGATCAAAGAAAACAAGTTTTTAAAATAAATAAATAATAATAATAATATGTTAAACAACAAATCATTGATAACTTTTCCAAAAATACAAGGATTAAGATCTTAGGGATCAAAGACTCTATTCTCTTATTACAACAATCCCAAAGGATCAAGATTTTTAGGGTATCAAGGATTCCATTCTCTTATTACAAAAATCCCCAAGATTACTCATTGTCTAATAATAGTTTCTCATTGTATCATAGTAGTTTTTTCCTATTATTCTATGTTTGTTTACTTGTTTTGAGCGAGAGGCATTCAGGCCTTTCATTACAAAGACTCTTTAGCCTTGAACACCTTCTTTTGATGGAGGTTGTGGCGATTAAAGAGTAAGACATTTTATGGGCTGACCTACAAGTTAATAGGGAACGACCACGTCTACCTACACAGATTGCTTGCTCGTAACATCATCAGTTTGAGCTGTTTGACTTTGGCAAGCGAGTGATTGCAAAAGACACACAAAAGATTTGCGTCTGCCAGGACTCGAACCCTGGTCTAAGGTCTGTTGCTTGGAAGGCAATTATCCTAACCGTTTAATTGAGATTTGCGTCTGCCGGGAGTGCAACCGGGGTCTAGGGTTTATTGCTTGGAAGGCAATTTTCCTAACCGTTTAATTGAGATTTGCGTCTGCCGGGATTCGAACCGGGGTCTATTGCTGGGAAAGCAATTTTCCTAACCCTTTAATTGAGATTTGCGTCTGCCGGGAGTTGAACCCGGGTCTAGGGTCTATTGCATGGAAGGCTATTATCCTAACCGTTGTAATTGAAATTGAAAATATTCATTTTTTTATATGTGACAGTTGCAGTGTGGCATTGAAAAAATAATTAGTTAAGAAGAAGTCGGGCACAGAAACTCCACAAACACATTGAAGAACATCGAACCACCCACGGACATACAGACGATGGTCCAAATTGAATAGGAAAAGGAATTGATTACCATTTATAATATAAATGGTATAAATATGACTTAAAAGTGAAACGTCGCCTGAGAGATTCGAACTCTCGCGGGGAAACCCCATGTACTTAGCAGGCACACGCCTTAACCACTCGGCCAAAGCGACGTTGTTGTTATACTTTGTGAATATTAGTTTAGGAAATATTACAAATATTCATTACGTACAATATTGTGTTGAGGAGTTAAAGGTCGTTACCTCTTCAATCACGCGCACCCGACCCTTGACAAGCGAATCTAAACCCCGCATAATTGGCCATCAATTATAAGCAACCATCAACGAAAACCCACCAATATCTTTTATTCAAGTATAAGCCAACAAGTTACCATTTGCCAAATTATCTAAACCAAAAAATGAATGACAAGCCAACATACCTAAAAAGGTTTGCTCATGCTTACTTAGGAAATATTTAACGACAATTCGGCTCCACCTCGATCTCCGTCCTTTTATTAACAAGGAACATGTATTAGAATTTAGGTTGATTACTTTGTCGTTGATGGAAAAAAAAAAGATTGGTTCCCATAGTGTGGAATTTGACAAATCCTGCACACATCTCACGTATACAATTGGTATAGTCAAAACATGAAAATTGATATAATTATTAATAAATTACAAGTCCACATAATATTAAATACAATTTGTCAATTGGGTTTAGCTTGGGAGGGATGATTGTTATACTCCCCACCCAGGTTCAATTCTTGCAAGTGACATGTTGAATTGTTAACAAGTATATTATTGCAATGGCTTTGAGCCATGTTGTTGACTGACCTTGTGCCTTGAAGATTCTAGGGTTTACCCTGGGTACCTTCCTTGAAATGAGGGGAAGTACTCAGAGGCTTTCATTGGGCTTTGTAGCCTCGAAAAAAATAATAACCATAATAGACCAATACCTCATGGATCAAAAGGTGTGGAAAGGGCATGGACGATGGGTAGTTATCTATAATCATAAAGGAAGAAAATAATTGGAACATGCATGGGACTCGTGATTACCACAAATAATGAGGCAAAAGCACTTGCATTTTTACAAGTCCTCACTTCTATTAAAGACAATGGAGTTAGTAGAATCAGGATGATTGATGATTACATGATAATCATAAGAGCTCTATACTACTAGGCATTCCCATCCAGTTTACCTCTTGCCATAATCTGTTAGCGAGTGATCTCCATAGGGGGGTAATTTAACACAATTGAATTTTATCATGTCCTTCACTTTTTCAACTCGGAGGCGAACAAACAAGCAAATGAGGGGGTCATTCTTGGAGAGGGTGTTCTATGGATAAAAGTGGGGGAGGGATTTCAACTCACTCCATGTGTCCCCCACCATGAATGCCATTAAGGAGAGAGCATGA
>JZKD02S1597102.1:118247-131928 GCA_000966675.3 Picea glauca
ATGTGTAAATTCTATAAAAGTTGTGTTTGCAAAATTGATCCATTTGCATTTGAACACATGAATTAAAACTTGCAAATATTTTCAAGAATACAAGTCTTCATCATTTTTAGATCATCCATAGACTTTAATAGTCAAATCTTTGCACGTAGAGGGTCCCTTGTCCCACAAACAAAGGGGTCTCATATACAAATTTGGTGTATGGCTTGGTCGTGACCTTAAAAATAGATGATGATTATTATTATTTATATATGACCTAACATGGGATGTAATATAGAAGGTTAAGTAATTGGAAGAAGTAAGTTGAGAGGTGTTTATATTGTCCATTTAGATTTTAGAATAAATGGTTTTGTATTTTTATAACACCACTTGAATAAAGTTTGCATTGAACCTTAGGTCCATTGAACTAATACATGTATAAAAAGGCTGCATGGCAGCATATACCTGCCGCTATGTGGGTATAAAAAAATAATAGCTGTAGCAGTTTTTTTTCTAGGCATATGCTATTATTAATATTTTTTTGTCAATTTATGTGCAAGTATCAGTGGTCGTTCCACCTAGTTTACATCTGGTTTACATGCATGTTGGCTGCTCCACATGGTCTCCATGCATCACCAGATATTACAAAATTCTCATGCCCCTATGATGAGGCTGGCATGGGGTGATTCAGTTTCCTTGGTCGAGGCTGGAGAGAATATAATCAGGAGAACAAGAATCGATGTGTGTATAAATAATATTGGGAGAGGAAGATAGGTGATAAGTAGAACAATGAATACTTGTTGCATAAATATGCCAAGCATGGAATATTCTTGGGCTCTGTAAGCTTGACCACATAGAAATTAATCTCCCCAGCTTACCAGGGATACACTATCGATCCTGACGGTGGGATTTCAAATACTAACAATGCATGCAATCTCTCATCGCATCAGCTTCCTTAGTTTTTGGCTAAATGCCTCCCAACATTTAAAAGGCCAATTGTTCGTTCCAAGGTTCGAACAAGTATGAGAAAAATTGTATACCCTATTAATTGCAATATTTGTTGTGATTTGGTGTTCTATTGTTCAGAAAATTCTATTCAACCCTCAGACTTCATTACAATTATCTAGACGAATCTTCATTTCTGTGAGAGTGTATTAAATTACACTACCTCCTGTTTTATTCGTCCCTGGAGTTGTTGTATTCAATGGCTCCCCCACGCCTTTTCTCTACCAATATTCATAGCCATAACAAAAATCAAGACACAGATTCAGAAGTACTGAGAAGGAAAGCATGTAGTGGGCATTTATATCTGATCTACTTTACTCCAACTTACCAGATAAGAAAAATCACAACACGAATCAATTACCAGTAAGATGGAGATAGTATTGAAAGTTGTGTCTGGAACTATGAAGGATGCACGTACCTTCCTTCGAAACGCGTATTAGCCTGTTGTACCTGCCAATACATACTAATTCTTAGGCACCGATCTTGCATTGCATAGGCGTTAGTTTCCACTGCTTGTCTCATAACCTTGTGAATGTAAAGGAAATATTTTACATATAATTGCATTAAACTGATACCCAGTAAATTATCAGAACAAAAAAATAAAATCCTTCACTATCAATGCACGCATTTTCAGTGTTAGTTTCAGTAGATATTTGGTCACACCACCAAAACATTCACTCAAGCACAAGATGAGAGAAAAAATGCATCTTCAAACTTTACAAGGTTTTCAGGTCCTTTACCTCAATGTCACCAAGGCTTTCAACTTACAGTTGCAGGTTCTGTTCTATATTCACTTCACTTTCCAGAACACCACTATGCTACATTAAAATATGTATATATGTGTTTGTCGGGTGGACGCATAAATGAAACAAATCCAGATCATTTTACAAGCTCCTAAAAAACAACTACAATGATTTTAGAGGAAATATAGTATTGAAATTATTCCCGTGAAGTGTATATCCTTGCTCACCGCTGCTGCTGCTTCTGATTGTGCATGATCACGTCTATTCTCTTTGAAATTACTGGTGCCTTTCGTCCTTTGAATAATATCATAATATTTTGTAATGACAAACGAATTTGTTGATATGGTGCCTTCCGGCCTTTGAGTAATATCTTAATATGTTGTAATGACAAACAACTTTTTTGCTATGCTACATGATGAAAGAACATTCATACAACAAATCTATACAATGCCTGACATACCTCTGGTTTGTGAATAGGAGATCTTGCCGTGTCTTGGAGTCATAGAGCATCAATACACCAAGCACATAAAAGTTCACATGCATTGTATCTGCCAACTGATTCTTGATAAGATTATTGATTTACATTGTTGTAACACTCAGTTGCAGGTTGCTCACATCTTCTCAAAACCCTTGACAAAGACTCGGTACATTCAACTCCATACGTTGCTTTGGGTTTTGAAAAGGACTCGGTAATTTCAACTCCATACATTGTTTTGGGTGAGGGAAGTTGACCTCAGGGGGTAGTCTCTCTTCTCCTTCATGTTTTTAAGATGACTCTCCTTCAGGCAGCGGTATAGTTGATGTTAATACTAAGCTATTCTACTTTCTGGAGGAGAGGACATTCTAACTGAGCTTTGCAATGTGGGTCTCGCTAAAGTGATTCTCCCAAGAGAGGACCTTCTAATTGAGCTTTGCAATGTGGGTCTTGCTAACGTGATTCTCCCAAATTATGTTCCCAATGGCTAGATCCCTCATCCAAAACGCCCTCCTCTTATTATTTTCTCTTCCTCCATCTGCCTTTCTAACCTCCAAATACTCCCTCGCCGCCACTCCACTTGATCTCGTCACTTTGCTAGCCACTACTGTAGACTGGCTGCAAAATACAAAGAACACATGACATTCCGTGGCACTGCATTCTATAAAACCATAGAGATACCGCCCTAATACCACCAAACAAAGATTTTATCAAAAATATTTATTTTCTCTCTGACAGCATACCGAGCTGATAGAAGCCACCTCACCATGATGAAAACAGAATGAAAGTAATGAATCACCCATATAAATTGCATCATTTCTTCCTCAATAAAAACCCTACCAACATCGGTTCTTCCTCAAATGACAGAAATCCACAATCTCACCGCCATTGTTGGTTGTTTTCTGGCCATCGCCACCGACGGTTTGTCCTTCTGGGAAGCCACACAATGTGTTTTTCACCACTTACCCTATCTGTCATGCCCCCCAACACCCTTAATCAATCGTCTTCATTTTTATTCACTTCCCTCAATTTATTCCTTGTGAAATTCACATCCATGGAGGAACATGATAACATGCATTCGAAATCCTCATGTTTACTATGAGCACCATGCTTTCTTCTATAATCGAAGGAATAGGATCCAACAGCTTGCCGGTGCTATTGAAACTGAAGATCCTCCACAGGCAGAGGCATAGGCAACTTTTGGGGACCAAACAAAGCGTTGAAGGCCATGGAAGAGTCATCCTTGTTGCCTGTAATGCTCGATGACTGATAATCGTAAGTTGGGTTTCTTTCAACATTCTCTGTATCATGGGAATTTTTCTTCTGTTGCTTCTCCATATCAAACTGGCTGGTCGCACTTTTATTTCTCCAGCTATCTAGAGACTGATTGAAATACATTTCCCACCCAGACTCAAAGATCTCACTGTCCATAATCCCTACATCCTCCCTTTGGAAATACTGGCATGAAGCAGTAGAAACAACAGTCGGCTCTACAAATGTAGGGGAGAGACAACACTAAGGATATTGATGTAAATTGCATGAAACATACATTAGGAGACTGCCACATTTCCACTCAACAAACGACCATGACATTTCCACTCAAATAGCGACCATGACAACCACGACATAGTATAAATATCACATTGAAAAACAAACATTTATTTTTTACAAGTAATGCTATACTTTATTTCCAACATCACTTTCCAACATTATTCAGTTGGGGAAAAATTGTTAGGTAAACCTATGCTTTAAACTAAGATTGAGGTGCAAAATTTGGGTGGCTCTGCAATAACAGGGTCATTTGAACCACCAATCAAACATAAAAAACATGCTTTAAACTAATAACTGCCGAAAATGTTTTTGTTAAAACTTTGGTTAAATTGCTAATATTTAAATAAGTCAAAGGAAACTAATACTGAGTCAACACATATCAATTTCTATATACCTATGCCTTCGGCAGATATAACAAGTATAGTTACAAAACAACTTAGTCCCTATGTACGAAGGGACATTTCCAATGTGCCTTTCAACTAGGTTGTTTTCCCATTCGAATTTGCAAAAAGGAAGTGTCACTTCTCATAGATTCAATGGTTCACAAAAAAGATAAATACAACCATGATGACTTGACTAGCGCATCACCCAACCTTCTAGTTTGTCGATATATTTACTTTTTGTTTCAATGGCACAAAGAATAAAATATAAGAATAGAAAAATGTATCACGTTTTGGGAGTGAGCACAACATTTATGTTGATCTCATGCATTTCGAGATTGGTGTCACTTAATGACTTAGCTTAACCAAATTAGTCACCAAAACTAAAAAATTGGACCAAGTATAAGTCTTGTACAAAGTCCACGACGTGGCAAGCAATGTTTTTTTACATTGGGTTCTTAGTTTAATAGAGCTACATAAGCATGAAAACATTTACTCTGAGTAAGGGACTTCCATGCAAATGTATTTATATATGTTTTATATTTGGCATTCAATGGGCGTTGGGTTCTTATGGCACCACAAACCAAGGAGTGTATAAACCATTCAACTGCCATCGATGTGCATTGTTAATACCCTACACCTATGCATTATTTGAATACCTATGCATTGTTTGAATGGCTCATCATGCGGGTTCGAACATCTAATGTACACAGGGAATAACTACATGTTGAATATGATCTCAACAACTCCAAGCCGTCACGAGAAGAATTGATTTCTATTAGGTACCAATGCCCAATTATTATTATTATTATCGTTGAGCAAAGAATAGCACCATTGTTGCATATATAGTAAGAGGAATTGATTTCTATTAGGTACCAACTCCCAGTTAGTTATTATTATTATTATCTGTGAGCGAAGAATAACACCATTGTTGCATATATAGTAACAAAAGAAGATACATGAATTTGTTGATGAGTTAGTGATAAGTTTCCATTTTGGGCTAAGGTGAATTATTGAATTTGTAAATTCAAGGATGTTGTATTTGGTTGTAGTTGGTTATTTTTATTCTTGTTAGGGATGTGATTTTTGGTAATCATCACTTGATTTTGAATGTTCTGAAAGAAATAAAGTACTCGATATGTGGAGACAAGAGCGATAACATAGAAGATCGTTGTAGGCATTCCCCTCCATGGGAAGTAAATGGTTCCTAAGTGTTGTGATAATAATGAATTTTTGTAGGCTTACTATGCCTGAGTTGGCTAGATTGTTGACCCAAATGGAACTATGTAGATAATGGGATAATGAGTAAGTTTGTTGGTCCATCTCTTCTTAAGAGATAAAGCACAAGGAATGCTATTTTTTACGTCAATCATAACTTGCCCAACTTTAGGACGGAAAGGGAATTTTCCTACCCGCATCAAGCAAGGGACTTAAAAGTAGTCTCTTTCCCTCCAACCCCTTTGGACCAACAATAGAAAAGACTAACTACGGAAGCCAAGTTGCCATATAAATTGCAATGAACAACTTTAATAAAAAAATATAACTTTTAAGGTCACTCACTCGATAGTTCCTCGTCATCCTTTGTTCCATTCAAGCATTATTGATTGGTTCTAGCCATGAGGAGTTTAAAATATCCCTAATCGAAGACAAATCAAACAGTCTCAAGCCAATTTGTCTCCCAATCCAGGCATAGATTTTCTTTTTGTTACAAAGGAGATTATTTAGCCCTAGTGATCCAAAAAGGATCCAAAGAAGGCTAAGAACAACTCAGAACTCGTAGAGGCAACTCAAGACGCTCAGAATGGCCTCAGTAGACAAAAAAAGGGAAAAAATTCGAATTTCCCAAAACTCAATGAAAATGAAATTATTGCGAAGAGTGCATCACAAAATTTCTAATGATGCAAATGACTCGTCAAACGGAGTTACTGATTAAAAGATATTCACGGTCAAAGTTTGGTCAACCTAGCCCAGTCAACAGGGGGATGAGTCAACATCCGTACTACTGATGTTAGCATTCATATAATAGACATGGAAGGAGCAAAAGGTGACATGTGTCATGCTGACATCAACATGACGTCAATATGGTGACATGGAAACACCCGAGGCTACCACATGTCACCCATATTTGGCACTTCTGGACCAATCCATGGACCAATAGGATTGTGCCACATGGTAGTCCATACAGTGATGTGGCATGATGATGTGGAATGGCGAGCTGGAAGTGACATGGCGTCTGTACGATGATGTGGCATTCATATGATGATGTGGCCCTGACATGGTAGCGGATGGCGTGGCCAAATGGGACGCTGCCACATGGCCCAATGAAGGGCTTCCACGTGGCAGGGGCAAAAACACAATGATAGCCCGTATCCGATTTTTGAAAAAAATGGATCGACGGGTCCACCAAATCCGGCCACGTCCTAACCGTTACAACCTTAAATAGAGCCATCGTCAAAATTGGTTGAACAACATTACAAATACAATATATTGTTTCAACTATCAAACCAAAAGGGGGAGGCCCACAGGTTTGACCCCGAGACCTCCTCCCCACACTACGCCTTAATACTCACACCATAAACAACGGGCCAACGACCCCTACATTGTATTGAATGTCGTAGATTTTACTTAAGAGTTGAATTCGCTAAGCCCTGGAGAGGAGGCACGCGTGTGGTACATCGTGGGCACGTAGTTCAAGGCAAGTACAATAATTAATTGCAGGTTGCAGAGGGGCACAAAAACTGAGACAAATTTCGTCTCAGGCCTGGGAGTGCCAGAGTTGGATTGGGGTGTGGAGACAGTCAATTTTGGGTAATTCGAGGCCATGAATTCAATGGTGTTGTTTGTTTTCTGATCTGAGCATTATTATGTAGCTTGATTGCAGAATGAGGTATACTTATATATTTTGCCAAATTGTTTTGCCGAGTTAATGAAAAAGCCTACCCATTTGAGAGCAGTACCCGAAGATGTAGTCCATCAGGGACGAACTCCATTATCAAGTTTTTGTGTTCAGATTTGATGCTTATGTCTCTTCATTATTGATTTTTTCCTTCTTTAATGTTGCACTTTAATTTATGCTCATTTAATGCAATTCTTTATAAGTCACCCGATGAAAAGATACTAGATCATGTTGGTATCAGAGCAATCGTCTTTGAATTGAATGGTTGAGTGTGAATGCTTACTAGGGACAAGCATAAACAGGGTGAAGGAACTCTTAAGACTTTCAATCCCCAAGTTGGCCATGCATCCCAAAGGAAGAAAATGGTAGAAGAAGACAAGCATGATGAACAAGAGAAAAACTTTCATACGGTCTTTTATCGCATTTCATAAATGGTCGAACAAATGTATGGAGATTACGAGAAGAGGGTGAAGAAGAATGGGAAGAAAAAGGAAGCACATGTTGATGATGATGCTTCAGTAAACCAAGGGGCTGGAGGAGATCCTCCTACGCCTCCATCTTCACCTTCAAGTTCTAGTTCTTCTTCCTCTAAGCATTCTCATCACTCTCATCATTCTAGCCATAAAGCCTCTTTTAAGAAACCATTATTAAATATTGATGTAAAATTTTCTTTACCTATTTTTAATGGAGATGCTAATCCTAAAAAGCTAGATAATTGGATCCGATAGGTTGAAGTATATTGCTGTGTTCAACATATTGATGAAGAGGAAGTTAAAGTGCAATTGGCTTCTCTTCGGTTGGAAGGCACTGCTCTCGTATGGTGAGAGAGAAAGCTTCAGGACAGAAGTAAGTGTGGTAGTCTTCTTTCCTCATAGTCATAGTTTAAATCAGTGATAAGGAAGCAATTTTATCCATTAGGGTATTTACATAAAGCAATGATGGAATGGAAAACTTTAAGGAAAAGTAAAGGTTAGACTGTACAAAGTTTCACAGAAGAATTTAGGAAGAAATCTCTTGGATTAAACATTCCTTTGGATTCTTATGAAACTTTAATGAATTATATTGGCACACTTCACAATTATATTCGTCATACTTTGCTCTTGTTTAATCCCACTAGTCTTGACGAAGTTTGTGTGCAAGCCACTCACCTTGAGAACAGGGGAAAGCATGTTCAAGAAGATCCCACGAAGAAACCTTCCAATCTCCCACATAAAACTTTCAAGAAGTTTAAAAGGAAGGACAAGAAGACCGCCACCGTGACGAGAGAAGGAGGAAAGCCATCTTGCACTCATTGCAAGAAAGCGGTCACTATGATGAAAACTATTGGAAATTTCATCCAGAGAAGAGACCGAAACAATTCGGTGGAAAGGGGAAGACAAAAACCGTCGCTACAATGCAACAAGATCTTGGTTCCGATTCAGGGGAAGAAGAAAATATCACAACGATTGGAGTACAAGGTAAAAATTCCCTTCATGCTAGTTCAAGTTCCAATAATGAATCTCGTGATGATGAATGAAAGAGGAATGGATTATTTCACATAAGAGTTGTATCTAAACACACTAAGATAGATACATTATTTGACCCGGGTTCCCAAGTAAACTTAATATCTAAATCACTTGTCAAGAATATGGGTCTTGAAACGAAACCACATCTGAAGCCTTATCCTCTTGGTTGGGTATGTGATACAACAAAACTTAATGTCACCAAATAATGTAGGGGCATGTTTTCTATTGATTCAAAGTTGATTGATGAAGTGGATTTGGATGTTGTACCACTTGATATATGTGGCATAGTGTTGGGAATTCCTTATATTTATGATAGAAAAACGGTCTTTTTTTGTCATGAGAACAAATACCACCTTACTAAGGGAGGAGTGGAATATATTTTTAGAGCTCACAACATGGGGGTAAATACAACACTTGTTAGTGCAGGGAAAACGAAAAGACTCAATAACACTAATAAGAGATATGTACTCATGGTCATAAGAGAGAAAGATGTCGGGGCATACGACGCTTTCCAAGGATGTGATCCTTCCAATAAAAAGGAATTAATTGATATTGTTTCTAAGTATGATGATATTTTTCAGGAACTAGAGGGATTACCTCCTAAGAGGGAAATACAACATGAGATACATCTTCAACATGATTCTCCTCTTCCTAATGTGGGCATGTACAGGATCTCAGTTGTGGAGACGATAGAGATCAAGAATAAGGTACAAGGCTTATTGGATCAAGGGGTCATCAGACCCAGTTCATCTCCTTGTGTTTCTCCGATTTTGATGGTGCCAAAGAAATATGGCACTTGGCGAATGTGTGTCAATTACCAGGCCTTAAATAAAATCACGGTGAAAAATTGATACACTCTTCCTCGTATAGATGATTTATTTGATTAGTTAAAGAATGTTGTTTATTTCACTAAGTTGGATTTGCGCAGTGAATACCATCAAATCAGGATCGTAGAACATGATGCATGGAAGACTGCCTTTAAAACCAAACAAGGATTGTTTGAGTGGTTAGTTATGTCGTTTGGGATTTGTAATGCTCCGACAACTTTCATGCGTGTGATGAACCGACCTTTCCTAGATGAATTTGTGATTGTATATTTAGACGACATTCTTATTTTTAGCAGGACTTGGAATGAACATGTGAGGAATGTAAAGCAAGTATTGGATACTTTGAAAAGGGAAAAGCTGTATGTAAAATTGTCTAAATGTGAATTTGGCAAGACTGCACTTGTATACTTAGGTCATATTGTAGGAGGAGGACAATTAAAAATTGATCCTTCCAAAATTGATGTAATTGTAAATTGGCATGAGCTAAAAAGTGTAACCGAGATCTGAAGCTTCTTAGGTGCAGTTCAATATTGGAGGAGGTTCATTTCAAACTTCTCCTTTATAACATATCCTTTTCATTCCTTAACCAGCGTGAAGAACACTTTTCAATGGGAAGGAAAGCAAGAAAAAACTTTTGACACTTTGAAGGAGAAGATCAGTACCGCACCAATATTAGCACTACCGAATATTCAACAACCTTTTTAGATCGAGACATATGCCAACGGATACACCATGGGTGCAATATTGATGCAATATCATAAGCCTATATGTTACCACTCTAAAACTTTTAACCAAGCTGTTGTTAACTATCCTACATATGATAAAGAGTTATATGCATTAGTTCAAAGCGTAAAGAAATGGGAGCACTACTTGTTAGGGAAGGAAACAATCGTGCATATAGATCACCAACCCTTACAGTATCTCCAAGCACAAAAGAAATTGCAACAATCTCAACACTATAGATGGATGGGTTTTCTACAACAAGTACAAAAAGGGTACAAGTAACAAGGTAGCCGATATGCTTTCTACACCTCCGATTTCTACTTCTATTATTTTGAAGAATACTTCTTTATCTCATGATAGCTATGTAGAGAAATATGCCATTTATGAGGATTTTAAATAAGTATATGAGCAACTAACCCATGGTGCGCAGGTAGAGAAATATTGTCTGCAGGGAAAAATACTCTACCATCTTGGAAAGTTATGTATTCCTACAGATGAACGAGTCCATGTAATATGAGAAGCTCACACTTTTCTTGTGTCTGTGAATTTTGGGGTAGGAAAAACTATGGCTCACTTGTAGAGGTTTTGTTACTGGTCTCAAATGAAAGAAATTGTAACTAAATATGTAAAGGGGTGTGTGATGTGTTCTACTTGTAAGCCCACTAATAGAAAACTAAGGCTATACTCACCACTTCCTGTTCAATCCCATCCATGGGAAAGTATCTCCATGGATTTTGTGGGGGGTTTGCCAATGCCAAAAGGGGGTCATGACTATTTGTCTGTTGTAGTGGATAGGTTCAACAAAATGTGTATCTTGATGCCATGTAAAAAGAAGATCACTATTGAGCAGACTGCTAATCTCTTCTTTCAATATGTTTGGGTTCACTTTGGGTTACCCACATCCATTATCTCGGATCGAGATACTCGATTCATTGGGGATTTTTGGACTAGCTTGTGGAGAATGATGAACACCAAATTGAAGAGGAGAACTTCTTTCCATCCACAGACCGATGAACAAAAAGAGGTGGTAAACAAAACAATGGTACTTTTTCTTCGAGGCTATTGCAACAAGCATCCCAAGTTATGGAATGAACAAATACCCTATGTACAACATGCTTATAACCGAGCCTTGCATTCCTCCACTCAGAGTTCACCTTTTGAGACATGTTTCAGGTACCTACCCAAGGTTCCTTTGGACTTGATGTATGGGAGAGATACTAATGTGAATGAAGAACAGACAGAGGGAAAAGCCTGCAAGTTCATCTAGAGGATCCAACAGGTGCACCAGTGAGTCAGGGAAAAGTTTGAGAAAATTCAAGCACAGTATAAGGCTCGGCATGACAGGCACATGGTTGATCATCATTTCCAGGTTGGAGACCGGGTATGGCTTCACATCAATAAGGAGAGACTGAAGGGTGAAGGTAAGAAACTCAAGCCCATTTTTTATGGACCCTTCACTATCTTGCAGAAAAGTGGTACCAATGCTTTTCGTCTAGATCTTCCACCTTATATGCAGATTTTCTCAGTTGTGAATGTAGAGAACTTGAAATATTTTTAGCCTCCCAGGATCATGGATCAGAATGAGGACGTTTCGATACCTTCAGTTGATGAGTTTTCTCCTGAGTACTTGGATGAGTTACATTAAGATATCATCATAGACAGAAGGACGAGGAATTCACGCAGGGGTGATGTTGATTATCTTCGAGTAGGCTTAAAGGGCATACATCCAAGCAAGGCAAAGTGGATAGAGAAGGGCAAAGTGAGGGGACTCTTCCCTCACTTATTTGTTGATTGATGAAATATTTTGGTGGTCCAAAAATCTCTCAGTGGGAAGACATGATCCAAAAAATATCTAGAGAAGGCTAAGAACAACTCAGAACTAATAGAGGCAACTCAGGACGCTCAAAATGGCCTCAGTAGACAGAGAAAGGGAAAAAATTCAAAGTTCCAAAAACCTAGTGAAAATGAAATTATTGTGAAGAGCGTGTCAAAATTTTTCTAACGAAGCAAATGGCTCGTCAAACAAAGTTACAAATCGAAAGATATTCACGGTCAAAGTTAGGTCAACCTAGCCCAATCAGCCCGGGGATGAGTCAACATCCGTACTATTGACGTAAGAATCCATAAAGTACACATGGTAGGAGAAAAAGGTGAAACATGCCATGATGAAGTCAGTATGGTGATGTGGGAGCACCAGAGGCTGCCACGTGTCACCTAGATTTTGCACTTCTTGACCAATCTGTTGACCAATAGGATTGTGCCACGTGGCAGTCCATACGATCCGTACAATAACATCGAATAGGGAGTTGGAAGTGATGTGGCATCCATATGATGACATGGCACTAACATGGAAGTGGATGGCGTGGCTGAATGAGAGGCTGCCACATGGCAAAGGGCAAAAGCACAATGACAACCCGTATTTGATTTTTGAAAAAAATGGATTGGCAGGTCCGCCAAATCTGTTGGACGATGGCAAATCCGGCCACGTGCTAACAATCACAGCCTTAGATAGAGCCACTACCAAAATTGGCGGAACAACATTACAAATATAATATATTGTTTCAACTATCAAACCAAAAGGGGGAGGCCCACGAGTTTGTCCCCTGGACCTCCTCCCCACACTACGCCTTAATACTCACTCCATAACCAATGGGCCAACGCCCCTACATTGTATTGAACGTTGTGGATTATACTTAATATCTGAATCTACCCAGCCCTGGAGAGGAGGAGCGCGTGTGGTATGGAGTGTGCACATAGTTCGAGGCAAGTACAATAATTAATTGCAGGTTGCAGAGGGGCACACAAATCGAGATGAATTTGTTCTTGGGCCTGGGAGTGCCAGAGTCAGATCAGGGCATGGAGACAATCATTTTTGGGTAATTCGACGCCACAAATTCAATGGTGCTATCTGTTTTCTGATCTGAGAATTATTTCTGCAACTTGATTTCAGAATGAGGTTTACTTATGTATTTTTCCAAATTATTTTGCTGAGTTAATGAAAAAGCCTACCCATTTGAGAGTAGGACCCGAAGATGTAGTCCATCAAGGATGAACTCCGTTATCAAGTTTTTGTGTTCAGATTTGATGCTTATGTCTCTTCATTATTTAGTTTTTCCTTCTTTAATGATGCACTTTAATTTATGCCCATTTAATGCAATTCTTTATAAGTCACTCGATGAAAAGATCCTAGACACTTGAATCAAACATGAGAACAAGAAGAGCTATGGCGAGTGCCAATTTACCTATAACATGTAAATGGTCCTACAAAGGCAAATCGAGGTATATTAAAATTAATTTGTTTAGTATTTTTTTTTCTTGCATTTAAAACAATATAAGAAACAACAATTTACTACTTTCCATGATTACAAAAAAAAAGGTTAGGCCCAACTGAGTCTAGGAAAAAAAATAACTAATGGTATTATGAGAGATCATTCACCTTCAAATACAACCTCAATGTAGTAGATTATTAGTCTGTAAGTGGTATGTCTATAAATTGATACCCAATAATTATATTTTATGTTCTCTTGATCAAATGAAATATCATACTTATCCATAGAAATTAGGTAAAGGATTAAAGGGAGAGAGAGGTTTAAAAAATAG